>JIBL01000124.1:0-50416 GCA_001593455.1 Cryptosporidium baileyi
TAAACCCTAAAACCCTAAACCCTAAAACCCTAAACCTAAAACCTAAAACCCTAAAACCCTAAAACCCTAAAAAACCCTAAAAAACCCTAAAACCCTAAACCCTAAAACCCTAAAAACCCTAAAAAACCCTAAAACCCTGAAAAAACCCTAAAAACCCTAAAAACCCCTATTAAAACATAAAAAAATAAGTTAAAAAAAAAATTGAAAATTTCAAATTAATAAATTAAATTTTTTATTTTAATAAATAAATATATCTATCGTAATTTTCTTTTATTTTTTCCTTGTATTTCAAGAAAATCAGTTATCATCCTTTCTATGCTTTCTTCTAAAATTACACATTCATAGTTTAATAAATAACACTCTGAATTTCTATCTTTTGTAGGTTGACAATTTTTTTCAAAAGCTATTTTTTTCTTTACAAGTAAATTTTCGTAACTTGTTAACATTTTAGTAAAATGTGCTCTTTCAATACTATCTTTAGTTTTAACTAATTTAGGGTCATTCATGTCATAATTAGATAGATTTACTTGATCATAAATTGAGCTTAATGATATACTCTTAGATTCTAATAAATAACATTTTCTTTTCATAATTTCTAATTCATTTTGTATTTCTTCTATTTTATTTGAATTCACATGAATTAAATATTCTAAATCACCATAAAATGATCCATCATGAATAGTATGCTTAACTTCACAAGCTCCCATTCTATAACCTAAAGAAAGATATGCATTATATCTTTCTAATAATCCAACAATTATTGAATATAAGGGAAGTTTATTATAACATTTTGTTATTTTAGTTGTATTTGATAACATATATTCTTCTTTAGTATTATTAATAACATTTAATCCTAATGGAAAAGCCTCCATAAACATTTTAGGTATTTCTTTAGTAATATTGTATTTACTAAATACTTTTTTATAATATACAGATGAAACACCTTCTGTTCTAGAAATTATAGGTAATCGTCTTGTTGCATTATTATTCTGCAATGAATCCAAAGCGTAAGTTGAATAAAAAAAGTATAATAATATAATCAATATATAATTTGAACGAAACATTTTCGAGTATACAATTTAGATTAAATAAAATAATATTTAAATAATTTTTCTTTTTTCTTTCTTTTTTTTTTCATTCAGTAAATAGCGGCTATATAGATATAGAAAAAAAAAACGATCGATACCGCATCATTATATTAAAAGATTGATAAATAATTTTATAATATTTGTAAATTACAAAATATCAAGATTGTAATTTTAATTTTAATTAATTTACTAAAATTTTTTTATGAATTTTATTTAATTATAAATTTAATAAATAAATTTTTTTTTGGTTTTTTACAAATAATGTTCTGTATTTAATTTATGAATTGAGATTTAATCAATTAATCAATTTCAATATTATATTTAATAAAAACTGCATTTTTTTTTTTTATTATCTGTATTCTTTAAAAAATATTTTAGTATTGAAATAATGTTTATA
This sequence comes from Cryptosporidium baileyi, assembly GCA_001593455.1. Lineage (NCBI taxonomy): Eukaryota > Apicomplexa > Conoidasida > Eucoccidiorida > Cryptosporidiidae > Cryptosporidium > Cryptosporidium baileyi. Next base: position 1,486 of record JIBL01000124.1, read on the forward strand.
TTAATATTTTTAAAAAAAAAAGATAAAGAAGTTTTTATTATAAATTGTACACTTTGAAAAATGTGACTTTACAAATATATTTTGATATTTAACTAATCTTTTATTTATAACTTATAATCAATAATATTAATATATTTATATTAAAACTAGCTTTTTTAAAAAAAATGAAAAAAAAAATAAAGAAAAAAAAAGAAAAAAACAAACAAATAAATAATAAGAAATATAATAATTATCAAATTATTTAAGTCGTTCAGTTAATAACAATAATAATTACAAACAAAATTCATATATGTTTACGATTTTTTTTTCTTTTTCTTCTTTCTTTTCTTTAAGGAGAAATTAATTAAAACCCTCTGAATCCTTCATTGTACAAGTAGTTTCTGTATATGTTTTCCAATTAAGTATAGAATACCAAATAACTAATAATGAAGTAAATAACCCAGATATTATTAATAATAAATCTAATATCATTATTCTAATCGACAACTCTTTTCTAAAAATTATCATATGAAATAATGCAGGAAGTAAAATATTTAATGGTACACAAAATAATCCACCAATTAAATTAATTAAATTTCCAAGAGAATCATGTAATAAATAACCCATAGAAGTTATTATTAAACATGATAACATCATTAAAAATGATGGTAAAATATTATTTTTTTGGGACTTAAAAAAAGTTTTAAATTTTGAACTTTTTTTTTCTGATTCAATTTCTAAATCTTGTATTTCAAAATTACCTTTTATTATATTTTTATCATTTATATCATTTAATTCCTTATTTTCCTCATTTAAATAATTTTCAAAAATATTTTCAATTTCATTAGAAAGATTATCTTCTATTGAAACTGTTGAATTACTATTTGAATGTTTAATATTTTCTTGATTCTTACAAGATTCTATTTCAATATTATCATCAGAAATATTTGTATTTTTTTGTTTAATTGAATATCTAGAAAATATTTCTTTCATTGGATATATCATTAATGGTAATGAAAGTAATACACTTAAAGAATAAAGAATTTTTCCTGCCATAGCAATTGGTGTAAATGGTAAATTTAGTGTTATTGCTATCAATGTTTCATCACCATATGCAAATGCACATAGAAATGTAAATACTAATGCAAATACAAAAACTACAAAAATTGCTGAAATATAAATCCAAGTAAAAGATTTTCTTTCTTTTTTAGTTTTTAAAGAAACATAATAGGATAAGGCAACAGGAGCACAAACCCATAAATATGCTGCTGTACCTACAAAACCTGGTATATTTGATGAATCTGTGTAAACTGGTAATTTATGAAAAGATCTATTTAAATGATTTTTTATTAGTGTACGAAATGATTGAACCAAGACTAAAACTATTGCAGAAATTAATGCGATATTTGATGTCAATATTATTGGTGCTAATGTTTGTATTTTTTTTGCACATACTAATGGTAAATAAACAACTAATTGAATAAATGTAATTAATGCAGAACCGTAATTTAAATAATCATGAGAACAATTATATAAACCAGCTATTATATCTTGAATATTATTTGTTATAAATGTTACATATATTGAACCAAATGATATTGCTGTTGATATTAGTGATATTTCAAGTAATATTTTACCTATATTACCCATAGCTTCTGTTGCTATACCAGAATAATTTGCTTCAACACGATCTGCACATTGCATTAATAATAATGTTGATGTTACATTTAATATCCAATAATAAAGCATTATTAATGCACTCATTAAATATCCTGTATTTACTACTCCTCTTGGTGAAAATAATATACCTGTACCAATAGCTGCTTTAAAAACAGTTATAAAACCTATACTCATTTGAATAAATTCTTGTTTAGAAATAACAAAGAATTTTATTCTAAATAAAGATTTTTTTGAAATAGAATCATTACCTATTTCTTCTAGTTCTAATTTTTCTATTGATTTATTATTTTCTTCATATTTTTCACACATTTGAAATAAACAATTCCAAAGTCTAAAATAACTTATCTCTACTAATTAAAGAGCCACAATCATTCATAGAGATAACTATAATTACTATTTTCTTTATATATTATATTTTCATCTATTTTTAAATATGGGGAAATTACAATTCAATTAGTTTGATTCGCTCTAATGCAAATTAATGCTGCATTAATTGGCGGTATTTTGCAAATATACGTCTAATAAAAAATGATTTTGATAAAAAATAACTTGTAAACATTTTTTAATATACTTTTTGTAAATCTACAAAAAAAAAAAAAAAAAAAAATTTTAAATTATAAAATTGCAGAAAAATTATAAAAATAAAATTCCTTTTAAAATAAAAATAAAAATAAAATAAAGAAATTAATTATTTAATTTCAAAATTTCCATCAAAATCTTTAAGTTATTTAAAATTTGTTATTATTCTATAATATTATTTATTATTTTAATTAATATGATTTAATTTAATTTTAAATTTTTTTTCATAATACGTATAAGTTCTGATGGACTATCATTACCAATATGAATTTTGGGAGAATATCTACGTTTTTTACCAATTGATGTTTTATTCTTATTTAAATTAGGAGAATTTAACAAATCATTATCATCAATTTTACTTTTATTCATTATATCATAATGACTAAAACAAGAATACATCTTATTATACTTATTATCTATATATTTATCATAATTTATATTATTTATAATATTCTCAGTAAAAAAATCTTCAAAATCACTAGTTTGATTATTTTGTATATTATTATCAATATCAGTATTATCATCTAAAAAATCAATACCAAAACTTGTTCTTTCTATTCTCGTATTTGCTGTACTTAGAATACTATCTCTATACATTTTATTCTTGTTTATCTTATTATTATTTTTTGGAGTCATTAAAAATCTTGTGTTTATAGAAAGTCTTGGTATATTTATTATTGAGTTTCTTAAATTTCCAGAAGATAGTATATTATCATCTTCATTAATTAAATTTTTATCAATTTTTAAAAATTCATTTTTTGTATCAATTAATATATCATCTTCAAATTGTTTTTTATTTGCTTTTCTTGCATCCGGTGCAAATATTACAGTTTCTTCCTCATAAATTTTAGAGCGCCTTGGAGTTGAAACACATTCATATATTGCATCTTTTATTGTGTTCATGTCAAATATATTAAAATATAAATCAAAATATTTTAATTTTATAATATTGTATTTTAATATTAATTTTTCTTATTTGTTAAATTATTTAATTCTTATTTATTAAAAATTATTAATTAATAAGAAACTATTATCTTATATGCAATATATTATAAATATATATATGCATATATATATATATATATATATATATATATATATATAATATATATATATATATTTAAAAATTTGTACTTTCAGTTCAAATAAAATAATTTGTTTTTTGCTCTTCAAATTAATTGAAAATAAATGAAGTTAATATAAATTATTATTTATTATAATATATATATATATATACATATAATATATATATATATATATATATATATATATTATATGTATATATATATATATATATATATTCTAATAGAATTATTTAAATTTAAATATTTATAGTGATTTTTATTAATAATACAGCCAATTATGTAAAATATGCTTAGTGTGGGTTAATTTTACCGCCTTTAGAGAGGAAAAGTTGCATTGAAAGATTAAATCTAAATATTAAAATTTACAAAATAACTTTTCTTAATAGATTTTTTTTTTTTAAATTTTAAAATATTAATTAAAAAGCTATTTATTTGTTTTTATATTGTTTATAGTTAATTTTATTATTAAGTTTGTAATTATGTGCTATGTTCTTTTTTTTTTTTTTATCAAATATATTATATATATATATATATATATATATATATAGTATATACTTTATTTAATTTAATATTTAAAAATTAAAAAAAAGAAATAAAATTATTTATTTTTATTTCTTTATTCTAATTTATTCTTTATAATATATATATTACATTACTGTCTATCAATTATAATTGTAAAATAAAGCCCACATTAAATGATTATAGACACATATGTAGTTGTTGATTAGTAAATATTGACATTTAATAATAAAATAAAAAAAAAATTTTTTTTTAATTTTATATTCTTAAATTATATTTAATATTTTTATATGTTATATTGTAAATATATGTATATATATATGTAAATATATGTATATATATATGTATATATATATATATATATATATATATTATATATATATGTATAATCTTTTTTTTTTTTTTTTATAATTAAAAAATATTAAATATTTATAAATGATATTTTTAAATAAGTATATAATTATTTTAATAATATTAAAATTTAAAATATTTAAATCATTTAAATTAAATGAAGGATTAATATTAGATTTAAATAATGATGAAATTTATAAAAATTTAAAATCAAATTATGATGAAAAAATTTGTTTAGAAAATAAAAATATAATAAATTATATAGAAAATACAGAAAAAATATTTGTTAATTATGGATCATATATTAATGATATAACAAAAAATTGTTCACAAGAATTATTATCTACTTATAAAGATAATGAATTATGCAATAATAAAAAATTAAATGAAAATTTTTCAGATTGTTGTATTGGTAATTATGAAAATGATATATCAAATATTGCATTAAAATTACAATGTATTATTATATCAATAGGAAATAATAATAAAGAAGATCATTTTATTAAAAAATTAAATAATGAAATTGATTTAAAAATTAATAATTTTATAAATGCTACAAATATTATATTAAATAATAATACTAATAATTTTAATAATAATTTATATAATAATACTAATATTATATATTCATATCAAGAAAGTGAAAAATTATTAAAATTTATTAAAAATTTTATTAATAAATTATTTAAAGAATTTATATTTGAAGGTAATATTTTTAAAACACAAGAATATTTTATAAAATATTTAATTTCAATATTATGTAGTTTATGTGATAATAGAGTAAATAATATGATAATAAATACAGGAAATGTAAAATTAATTCAAATTAATCCAAATATTGTTAATAATATGAAAATATTAATTAAAAAAAATTATGGAAATTTTTTTAATGAATTTGCTTCATTTAATAATTTAATTAAAAATGATATTAAAATAATGATAGAAAATATTATAAATTATCATATAGAATGGATAACATTAATATTTTATAAAAAATTTCAAGAATCTAGTTATGATATGAATGGAATATTAAATGAAAATGAAGATGTAATTATTAATTTATATAAAAAAAATAATTTAAAAAATAATGAATTTATAGATAATAATAAATTAATAAAAAATTATCATAAATTAGATACATTTACATATTTAATTAGTTCAAATTCTATGAAAATTGGTATTAATAAATTAGTTAAAGATAATTATTTAAATAATGAATGGATTAATAAAATTAGTAATTGTATTGATAAAATACCTATTTATGGAAATGAATTATATAATAATAATAATAATAATAATAATAATAATAATAATAATAAAACAATAATAAATGAAATTAAATTTGATTCATATATATTAGCAAGTTTATCAGATCCAACTGGTCATGCATTTATATCTAATTTTATTATTATTCCAATATTATGTTTAAAATATACAATAAATAATATTTTAAAAATATTACCAAATCCAAATAATGATTATAAAGCATATGAAAATATATATAATGATAAAATTATTAATACAAAAGATATTGCAAATAATGTTATTAATTTATTTAGAAATAATAATATAAATAATGAAAATAATATTGATAATATAATAGAACAAATTAATAATAATAATAAAAATTATACAATTAATTATATGAATAAATATTTAAATAAAAAATTATTAAATAATAAAAATATGGATAATAAAATTAATAAAAATAGAATAAATAATAAAATTGAATATATATCATTTAATAATACAAATAATATAAATAATATAAATAATATAAATAATGTAAATGATTTAAAGAATTCATATATTATTATTACTAATGAAAATGCTATAGATATTTCAAATTTTTCAAAAAATTTATCATATTCAATAAATTCAATTAATAATAATTTATTAGAAAGTAATACATTAAATTTTAAATTCATATTTACATATTTAATTATTAAATTAATATTATTAATTTATATTATTTAATAATATTTTCTATAAAATTCATTTGATCTAAATAATTTTTATAATTACCATATTTTTGATCCCATAATGGCCATTGATATAAATTATTATCTTTATTTAATAAAGAATTTAATTTATTTTTAATATAATTAATATCATTTTCATCAGGATATTTAATATTTTTAATTAATTTTTTATCAATAATAAAATTACCTTTTGGATAATTATTATAAGTTGATCTTAATATTGAAAGCCATTCTAAATCTAAATAAATATTATAATTATTATTATTATTATTATTATTTGGAATATCAAAATATCTTATTGGTGAATTAAAATTTTTATATTTATCAATTGCTCTAAATTCTGTTGTAAATGAATTATTATTAAATGGGATTGATGCATCAAAAAAACAATGATGATGTCCAGAAAACCAATAAATTGGTTTTAATTCATTAATAATGTTTATACATCCAGGAATACCTAATTTACCAGATTTAATATCTTCTTTTAAATAAGGTTTTCTTTTTAATAAATAATTTATATTTCCAAATTTTTCTATTCCATTTGGCCAATCATGTGTAATAAATATATCTAATTTTCTTGATTCATTAGAATCTATAAATCTTGAAATATTATTTTTTAATAAAATTATTTTTTCTATTTCAAACCATCTAATATGATACCAACTTCTTTTACTTTCTTCATTATATGGTTCTGATTCATAATAACCTTTATAATAATCATAATATTTATATATACCTGATATACCAGCAATTCTAATATTACCAATATTAATTACTCCAGAATTACCTAAATAAAATATATTTGGAGCTACCCAACCACCATAATATAATGGTATAAGAACATTTGGTACTTCATGATTACCACCTATAAAAATTGTTAATATTGGAGCTTTTTTAATACCTTCATAATATTCCCAAAAATCACCTTTTTTAGATTTATTTGCTTTAATTGCCATATTATTTAAATCATTTTCATTTCTTATTGTATGCATATCTCCACAACATATAATTAAATCAATTTTTTCATTATATTTATTTTCATATTCTTTAATATCTTGATATAAACGATTAAGTTCTCCATGACAACAACCTAATACTGCAACCTAAAATAATTAATTAAAAATAAATTATAATATCATTATTTATTTTTTGTTTAAATAATTAATATTAAGAAAATAATACTTACCTTCATCTTTTAATTATTAATTATATTTTTTATATTTTTTCAAAAGATCATCTTATTGAAATATGTACAGCGCCTTTAAATATTTAATAAAGAGAATTAAAAAAAAAAAAAGAAAAGAAAAGAAAAGAAAAGAAAAAAAAAAAAAATAAAAAATAAAAAAGAAAAAAATAAATTTAAAATATATCTTATTTCTTTTATTTAAAGAATTTAATATTGTTTTATATATTCTTTAAATTATGTCTGATGATAATTTTGATATTGAAAAGTTACAATTTGGAAAAGGTAAGTATAAGTTTCAAATATAATTTATTATAAGATCTAATGTATATTTTTAAAATATTATAAAATTATATTTTATATTTATTAAATTAAAAAAAAAAAAAATTATTTTTCTATTTTATAATATTAAATATATAATATGATCTTTTTGAAACTTATTTAAATTAAAATATATATATATTTTTAAATTAATTTTTTCTTATTCTTTTTTTCTTTTAATTTTTAAAATACTTATAAACAGAATTAACAGGTATAAAGTGTTTAAATCTCAGTGAATTAAGATTATTACTTGAAGATAGAATGAGAACTTATCCAACAAGCTCTGATGAAGCACATTCATTAATTAAAGCAGCTTATGATTATTCTTATAAATTTGGAAAAATTAAAAATAGAGCTTCTGTTATGCTAATAAGAGAGTAAGTCATAATAATATAATTTTTAAAAAAAATTATTATTGTATAAATATAATATACCTAATTTTCTTATATATTTTTATTTATTTATTTTCATATAGAGCTCTTGATGAAACAAGTAAATTACATGAATTTGAAATAGCATCATTAGTTAATTTATTGCCAAGAACACCAGAGGAAGCTAAGGTATGTTAAATTAATTTAATTAAAAATTAATCATATATATATTACATATATACATTACAATTTCTTTTTTTTTTTTTTTTTTTTTTTTTAACAGAGTCTTATACCATCTTTATCAAGATTACCTAATGATCAGATTGAACGTATAATTATTAATTTAGAAAGTCATAGAACATATTCAACATAAAATATATATTAATAATTAATAACCTAATATAAAAAATAAAAATAAATTTTCTAAAAAGATCATTTTTTTCTTTCTAGTCTTTTTCTTAACTTGTATACTTTAACTTTCTTGAATAATTTCATATATCTGATATTTTTATGAAAAAAAAAAAAAAAAAAAAAAAAAAAAACTTATCTAAATTAAACTTATTTATTAATGAACATTGATAACATTGATATTTTCAAGTATATACAAGTCAGAGTAACTATGACGGCTAGCATTGTAATTTTTAAATTACTCTCTAGAATATGTACAATAATGTAAAAGAGTTCAAAACGAACATAAATTTACATTAATGTAAAATCTATAATCATCCCTGTATAACTTGAAAATGTATAATTAGAAAATAAACTTACTTATTAATTATATAAAGTTTATTTGTACATTTTATTCTTAAAAAAAAAAAAGTGTTTTTTAATATACAAATGTTAACTATAAAAAAATAAATTACCGCCATTTATGATACCTAAATATTAACCGCTTAAATCGGATGCACTAGTATAACAATTTAAAGCATGTTTTAATAAAATTGAATTATGACTATTTTTACATAAATAAATGTTATTTAAAAAAAAAAGAAAATTTTTTTAATTTTATATTTCAAGATTATTTTCATATTTTTGATACATATAGATAATAATACAAAATTTTTTTTATTTAATATATTTTTAAAAATTTTAATAATTTTTTTTTTTTTTTTTTTCTTTTTTTTTTTTTTTTAACAATATAATTTTATAAAAAAAAAAAAAATGATCAATAATATTAAAAATTACAAGAATAATTTTGAAATTAAAAGTTTATTAGTATTTAATGATGGAGGGCTTAATTTATATAATAATATGTTTAGAAGTAGATCTAAAGATAATGATATTCAAAAGAATGAAAAAAAATATAAGATAGCATCAAATAGAAAAAATATAGTTATAGATAATAATAATGTATCTTCTATATATAGTTTGAGTAATCATAAAATATTTTATTATTTTGGGGAAACTTTTGAAAATAAACGTCATGGTTGGGGTTTTCTTGCAAATGATCATAGTATAATATATGATGGAATGTGGTATTTAGATAAAGCTATAGGATGGTATATTTTATATGATGAATTTAAAATAGAATTCGGTCATAGAAATATTTTTAAAGGTAACAATAACAATAATAAGAATAATAAATTAACTAATAATAATAACATTAATAATAACAATAATAATATTAATAATAATAATTATATGTGTATAATAATATGCATGTGAATAACGGTATTAATAATAATAACAATAATAATATGCATGTAAATAATAATGATAATAATAATATGAATATAAATATAAATAATAATCAATCTTATATATTATTTAATAAAGAAACAGAAATAATATTAAATAAAATAACTATTAATAATAATAATAATAATAATAATAATAATAATAATAATAATAATATAGATTATAAAGATTTATTAATAAATAATAATTTTGAAAAATATAATTCTCAAAATAATAGTAATATTTCAAATGATTTATATTTTAATTTATCAGAACAATTAATGGATATAAATATAAATGAAAAATTATTTAATAAATTAAATAATTTAAAATTAAATAATAAAAATATTGAATTTAATTATAAATTAGATATATTTTTTAAAAAATATGAAGAATTATTAAGATTAAAAGAAAATGAAATATTATTAATATCAAATAAAATAAATAGTTATTCAATTAATTTTAATTTAAATAAATATATTAAAAATAATAAATATAATAATATAATAAAATTATTACTTTTAAATAATTTATTACCTATTAGATTATATGCATCAGAATGTTTAAATTGGGATACAGAAACAATATGTAAAATATTATTATCTATTGGATTAGTAAATGAATCATTAATTATTTATAATAATAAATTAAAAGGTTTAGATATACCTAAATTATCTGAAAATTTATTACAAGATCTAGGAATTTCTAATAATTATTCTAGAAAATTTATTATTAAATTATTTAGATTATTTTGGAATTGTTTAGATTATACTGATCTAAAAATGAATACAAATAAACGAATTAGAGATTTAATAAATTTACCATATATATCATCATCATCAATAAAATTAGGTAATTATATTGGTTCTGGTGCATATAGTTTAATAAGAAAATGTTTATTGAATAATATTACAATTATTTGTAAAATATATCTTTTTAATACTATTAATTATGAAAAGATTAATATCAATGAAATTTGGAAAGATAATAATTTAAAATTATTAATAAAATATCATTATCCTGATTTATTTAATATTACAGAAAATAATAAAAATTTATTATTAGATTATAATAATTTATTTTGTTATATATATAAAAATAGAATAGATTCAATATTTAGATCTAATATTTATAAATATATACCAACTCCTATAAAATTAAAGAATTGGGAAGGTAGAATTTTAAAATTTTTAAGTCCTCATCCAAATATTGTAAATTGTATAGGTATTACTCAAATTGAAGAAGGATATGAAGCACTTTTATTAGAATATTGTGAAGGTAGTAGTATAGATCAATATTTATTTACAAATAAAATTAAAGGATTTGAAAAATTAAAAAAAAAATTTTCTGCAAGTAGATTAGAATTACTTTCATGGTTAAGAGATATTGCAAATGGTATGAAACATGTACATGAAAAAGGAGTTTTACATAGAGATTTAAAATTAAGTAATTTTTTAGTATCAAAAGTCGGAAATAAATATATTGGTAAAGTTGGTGATTTTGGAATTGCAATAATGACTGATTCAGATTCAAATTATTCAAATTTTTCAGATTTTGGAAATGTTTATTATGCTGCTCCAGAAGTATTAAGAGGAGAAGGATTTTATAAAGAAAGTGATGTATGGTCATTTGGTATTAGTTGTTTAGAAGTTTTTACTAAATCACTTGCTTTTGATGGTTTTATTCCAGGATTAACAATGATAATAAATGCTAATAATATTCAAGTATTAGAACAACCATCAAATTTACCTAATGATTTAATAGAACTTATAAAAATAATGTTAAATTCTGATTGGAAAAAAAGACCTTCATTTAAATATATTTCTGAAGAAATTTCAAGAATAATAGATAATACTGATAAATTTGCAGTAAAATGTCTTAGTGAGTTTCATGCAACATGAATAATTTAACATAAATTATTTATAGCGCTAATATAAAAGAATTTTTTTCTATTATCTTTTTTTTTTTTTTCTTTTTTATAGATTTGTTATTAAAATAATAAATCAATCAAATTATAATGCTTTATTCTGAAATTCATTCTAAAATTTCTAATTTGGATTCTTTAATTTCAAGATATGAAGCTTTTTCAAAAACTAAAAAAATTGGTGATTCTGCAGTATCATTTTGTTCTCAAAATATACAAAATGCAATACAATCAATTCAAATAGAATTATCAAAAATTAATGAACCAAATGAAAAACAAAAATTTGATGAGTTTTTAAAATTAAGAAATGAAAGAATACAGAATATTAAAAATAACTGGTTTTTAAATGAAGAACTTATTAGAAAATCTGAAAATAATTATTTAAATAAATTAAGTTATGAAGATGAAATTAATAATATTAATAATAGTGATTTAACAGATACAAAAAAAGGAGATATATTAGTACAATTAACAAGTAATTCGGTATCTAGAATGAAGAAAACTATGTTAGAGACAGAACAACTTGGAGATCAATCACTATTAAATATGAATACTCAAAAAGAACAAATAGCTCGTATAAGAGAGAATTTGGGAGAAGTAAATACTAATTTATCAAGAGCAAAATTAAGCATTAAAGCTATTGCAAGAAATACTGCAACGGATTTTTGTGTACAAGTATTGTGTGGTATACTTGCATTTTCAATATTAATAATAATAGTAATTTGTATAATAATAGATGTTCGAAAAAAATGACTTATAAATTTAAAATAGGTTTATATATATATATATATATATGTTATAAATGTGAATATGATTAATAATAATATTTTAAATAGATTTTTTTTTTTTCTTTTAAAGATTTTTACTCCAAAGATTAGTTAATAATCTTTCTTGATAATTATGATCTAATAAAATCTTTTTTTCTTTATATTCTTTTCTTTTTTTTAATAAACTAAATAAACTATTAATTTGAATATGATTATATTTGTTAATATTCATATAATTTACAATAATATTTTTAAGAATTATTTTTACATCAATTTGTTCATGAAAGATTCTATAATTACGATTTTGATTTTCAAAATCTTGTGTTAACCAATATAACCAATGGTCTAAATAAAGCCAGATTTTGTGAGGTGATAAATTATTTATTAAACTTTTTTTAGATTGACAATGTGTTTGAGGACAATTAAAACCATTTTTTAATGAAATTCTTCTAGTTTCAGTGTTACATTCTTTACAAACACCATGAAAAGCGGAATAAAAATTTAAAGTTAATGTTCTGAGATGATTATTTAACCAATTTGATAAATACTCAATAGAATATTGATTTTTACAATCTTGACAATACCATTTATCTTCTTTTAAATTTTCAAATATTAAATTATCTTTATAATTACCATTTTTTAAACATTCATAACAATTTATTGAAGCAGTTATAGGAACATTTAAATATGTTTCAGGTCCTTTTTTCCATTCAAATAAAGAAAAATTTTCATTATTATTTTCAGAATCTTCTTTTTGTATAATTTCAACATAATGTTTATATTCTAATCCTAAACATTGTCCAATTCTACTTATTTCTAATCCAGGTATGGGTGAACATATTCTTGATATTGGAGGTAATATTTGTTGAGTTTTATACCATTCAATATCTATAGTTAAATTTTTAGATTTAACTTCTTCAATAGTATATGCTCTTTTCGAAAGAAATGAATTTTTAATATTGTTTTCATCAGAAGAAAATTCGAATTCTTCTTTACATATTATATAAGATATTTCAGTACCTGATGTAATTGGAAATCCTTCAGATATCATTCTTTTTGCAACAATTACATGAGGTAATAAGAATGGATCAGAATAATATTGTGGAAGTTTTGTTAAAGTTTTTGTTATAAGGTAATTTTCAATAGGAATGGTATTAGAATTTAATAATTCATTAAAATTTTCTAGATTATTTAAAATATTTGGAATAACATTTTCTAATGGTTCATTAGAAAAAATTAAATTAAGTATTTGTGTTGAAATATTTCTAGTAAGTATAGACCAATCTCTTCTAACAAGATCTAATCCTTTACATTCAAGTTTAAATAATTTATTTTGATAATCAATTATTTTTATACATGCATATTTTTTCTTTTTTAATAATAATAATCTTTGTAAAATACCATCCAAATCAATTTCTAATTTTTTATAATCTTTATTTATAGATTGTTTGATTTGATTAGCAATCTTAATAACATTATTATAATTTTCATTATTACCTTCATCTATAATATTCGTATTTACCATAATACTATCAGTATCACCATATATAACTTGTAGTTTAATTTCATCTTCAACTTTATTTTTAGTTTTTTGTAAAATTTGACGTCCATAAAAAGTAATAATTGAAGCAAGATCTTTAGCATAAAATCTAGAATTTTTATATCCTAAACATCCATATAAAGAATTTGCTGTTAATTTTAAAGCTAATTGACGAATTTCTAATTGATTTTTTTTTACTCCATGGTTCATTCCTTTTAATATTTCTTTAATATGTTTTCTTCTTTTAACAAGAGATTCTAATATTCCAGGTAAAATAGTTTGTTCAAAAGATGAATTTTGTAAATGATTAATATTTTCATTTTGATCATTTGATTCTGAAGGTTCTCTTGTAGTAAAACAAATATTAAATTCTTGTATTATAGATGGATATAAAGAATTAAAATCTAATAATAAAACAAAAGAATCATATAATCCAGTTATAGGATCAAGAACTAATCCACCAGAATATGATTCTTCTTTTTTATTTGAAGTTTCATGTTTTTCAAAATCTATAAATATAGAATCATCATTTTTTTGTTTTTGCTTTTGATTTTTTAAAACATCTGGAAGAACAAATTTATTTTTATGTAATTCATGTAATAAAAGATATTCATTTCTTTCTGCTCTTAAAAATAATAAACTTTTTGACCAAAGAAAACCTGCTAAATTTGTTAATTCTCTTGTTAATGGTAAAACTTGTAAATGAAATAATAATTTAAATATACCAATAATCAATAAAAGATCATTATATAATGTTTTAAAAATAGAATCATAATTTTTATATATATCTACAGACAAATCTTTATTTTGAGAATTATTTTCTAATGCTTTCATTAATTGTAAATCTTTATTAAATAAATCTGAAAATATTGAATTTAATTGATAATCAACTCTACTTTTCATAAATTCTCTTGAAGATAAACATGTATCACAAATAAGTCTACCATAAAATATAGATTGAATTTTTTTAATACTTGAAAGAGATCTTACATTAAATTTTTGATTGTTTATAGGTTTATATATTTTACTAAGTTTATTAATATTTGGAATATTTAAATTAATTAATCTAGTTACAAGAATATCAAGATGATCACTCCAAATATTATGTCCAACTATAATATCAGGATCAATTTGTGAAAAAAAAGAAATAAATGAAAGAAGTAAAGATCTTTCTGTAGAAAAATATTTTATTCCAGATTGTTCCATTTTTTCTTCAGAACCAATAGGAAAAGTTTTTGAAGGATCTATTCTTCTTATACCTGTCCAAACCTGAATATCATTTAAATTTGATATTTTTTTTTGTAATATATCAGAAGAATTATATTCATCCCAACAAATATCATCAATATTCACATTTCTTAAATTTACTATAGATATATAGTATATTTCTAAATTTGTAGATCCAATTGAAGGTAATTTAGAATGAATATTAATACACATAATTGATAATGATGGTGAAGATGGAATTGAACCAAAATTATTTAATTTTTTTTTTTCTTTATTATCAACCATATCATTATTATTTATTTCAGATAATAAAGTTTTATTAATACAAGAATTCCATGGTCTAATTGTTTTCCAATTTTGAACATGTATTTCAATTTTACAACAAGATCTTCTACCATTTCCAACAGAAATTATTTGATAAGGTTTCATTATTTTTAACCAAGAAGGGCCTTTAATTTCTCTTTTTATTATAAAATTCTCTGTTATACTTGTATTTAAACCAAATATATGAGAAAATGTTTCACCTTTAATATTTGATGGTAAATTTGGACTTTTTGAAGAATACAACACTTTTAAAAACGGTTGATTTGGACCATATAATACTTCTTTTTCATCAAAACAAAAATTTCTAACAACTGGCTTAATTTGTATTTTTGGAATATTATATTCTTTTCTTATATCTAATATTTCTTTTGCTACTGTTTGACAAACTGATATTGGATCTGGATGATTGGGTATACTTTCTTTTGGATATACATATAAACATTTCCATGTTTCTTTTATTACTACACAACAAGTTTCAATATTTTCTATATTATTATTTATCATTACTTTTCCAAATAAATATAATTCTCCTGTATTATTATCTTCCAATATTTCTAAAATATAAAAATTTATATATTCATCATTATCTAATATATTTGGTAAAGCTGTATTACTTGAATTATAATCTTTTAAATCATAATTATCATCACCTAATTTCATATATTTAGATGTTTTTTCCTTAAAATCCATATGATTAATCTCTTTATCTAATATTGAAGTTTCATTAGATAATGAAGAACTTTTTGACATTGCTTCTTCTTCATTAATTATAAATATCTTATCTTTTAATAAAAATTCTTCTTTATTATTAATAATTTCTGAATTCCCTACTTCTAATTTAGATAAATCTTCTACTTCTTGTTCAATAGCATCATGAAATTCAATATTATTTTCTTCTAATTTTGATTCTGGATTATTTATATCTATTTCATCATATAAACTTTCATCAAAATCTTTTAATGTATTTAATAAATCTAAATTATTTTTATTATTAGTTTTTAAATTAGTTATTGTATCATTATTCTTTGATATAAATTGAAATTGTTTAATTATTGAATTGTTATTAAAATTATTTTTTTTAATTAGTTTTCTTTTTTTCTTGTCATTTCCTGTTTTTATTTCATCTTCTAATAATGATATATAATTTTCCATTAAATCTCTACCATCATCTTCATAACCCATACCATCATCATCAACTACAAAATTATTATTTCTTCTTTCTTTAATTATATTTTCATATTCTTCTTCATCTACTTCTTGATATATATCATTATCTTTAAATTTATAAACTTCACTAGCTTTTACCTTACCTTCTCTAATCTTTTTAATTTCAGAAAGTGCATCTTGAGCACCACTTAAATTCCTATCTCTCATTTTAATAAAAAAATCATTTATTAAATAGTATTAAAAATCAGTTATATTTCACAATTTTATTTATTTCCCCACATGAAAAAATAACATTTTTTTAATAGCATTATTATTAAACCGCTCTTTTTTTTTTTTAATTCATTCAAATTATAAAAAATATAAAACCGCCAATAAAATAGGTCAATTTATTACAAAAATGTTGCATTATAAGAACAAAATAAAATGTTTATTAAAAAATACCTTATATTTCTATTTTTATTTATTAAATTAAAGATTTTAATAATAAAACTTACTTTATTTAATAATGTTTTTATTAAATTAGAAAAAAAATGTCTAATACAAATTAGAGAATTTAATAAGACAAGTTATAATGAATTAAATTTAAATATAACAAATGAAAATTTAAATTATATTAATAAATTAATAGATGATGATCATTTTGAAAAACCTAAAATATCTAATAAAAAATATAGATATATTGAATTAAAAAATTCATTAAAAATATTTTTAATATTTGATAAATATGCAAGAATTTCAACAGGATCATTATTAATTAAAGCTGGTTCTAATTCTGAACCAAAAGATTTACCAGGATTATCAAGATATCTTCAATATTTAATTCTATTTGGTTCTGTTAATAATCAACATTCTAAAGATTTTAGAACTTTTGTTACAAGTAATTCTGGTAATTATTTTTCAAAAACTGAAAGATGTAAAACAAAATATGATTTTTCTGTATCATCTGATGCTATTGAAATTGCACTTAAATTATTTGCTAATTTATTTATTAATCCTAATGTACTTGATCATACTGAAGATACTATCTTAATGATTCTAGAAAATGAATTTAAAAGTTTATTAAATTCAGATACATTTCGACTTTCTGATATAATTACACAAATTTCTGATTCAAATGATCCAGATTATCATTTTGGATATGGAAATTCTAGTCAATTAAAAACAACTTCTAATGAAAGAAATAATTATATTAAAGAAAAATTAATTGATTTTTTTAATAAAAATTATAATGCAAATAAAATGACATTAGTCATAATTTCAAATAAAGATTTAAATGATATGACATTATTAACATCAAAAATTTTTATTAATATAAAAAATGATAATATAAATCAAATATCAAATATTACATATAATATAACAAATTTACATCCATTATATAAATCTAAATCTAAAGTATTAATATTTGATTCTTTACAAGATACACCTCTTCTTAAAATTGTTTTTCCTTTAAGTACATATTTACTTCCATATATGTTATCTAAACCCAAATTTTTTTTTTCAAATTATATCTCAAGTAAAAGAAAAGGTAGTCTTTATTATTATTTAATTAAAAATGATCTTGCTACTGATATTAAATTAGCAATGAAAAGTTTTTCTAAAGGATTCTCAAATCTTATTATTGATATTAAACTTCAAAAATTGGGTAAATTAAATATTTTAAAAATATTAAAAGGTATATTTTCAATATTTGAAATGATGAGAAATAAAAAACCATCATTAGAACTATTTAAATTTGTTAATAATTTAAAATCAGAAAATTTTAATTATAAACAATTAAATGATCCATTACAAGAATCTAATCAAATTCAAAATATGTATTATCTATATAATTGTTCACCAGAAAAAGTTCTTTCTATTAATTCAAGATTTGAAGATTATAGTATTAATTTACATCATCAAATATTAAATGATTTAATACCAGAAAATATGTTTGTTATATTTCCAATTAATAAATTAGAAAATGTTCTATGTAATGATAAATTAAATAATTGTAATAAAAAAAATCTTAATGATTTATGTTTAAATAATTCTTTAAAATTAATTTATGAAAAATTTGATAATAATTATTGTTCATCATGTATTTATATAATGAATAATGCCAAAAATTTTGATTATAATTTATTATTTAATGAAACATTATATAAAGATGATTTAATAACTACTAATAATACACATACAAAATATATATTAAAAAATATTCATCAATGTGTAATTTCATATTTATCTATGATTAATTATGAAATTGCATTTCAAGAATTTGAAATTACTAATCCTAATATTAAATTATTTAAATTAAAAAATCATCATTTTTATTCTGAAAATATTTATAATCAAACTATTCCTATTAAACTTTCACAAGCTATTATATTATCTAAATCAGAAAATGATATTAAATTTTTATCTGAAGATTATTTTACTGATTATCAAAGATTTTTCTATTTTCCAATTAATCAAATTAATAATCCCAAAATTCAAGTATTAATTACTTTTAAAATTCCATTTGAATATTTTTTTAATGGTTCTGTTGTACCATCAAGTACAAAAAAATTAGAAGTTATATTTTATATTATTATTTTTGTTCTAACAAGATCTTTTGATGATATTAATTATTATCTTAAAAAATCATCTATTGAATTATCATTTTCTAAAATTTCACCTTTAAAAAATCCATCTAATACATTTGGTTTATCTATTAAAATTAAAGCACATTTAGATAATTTATTTTATATTATTACTATATTATCAACAAGACTTAAAAATTTTTCAAATTATATTAATAATTCATATTTTAAAATGAGTAAAGAAATATATATTCGTAAAAATAAAAATTTACATTATAATTATCAATTTTCTAATCAATTTAATTCTATTATTAGAAAATTTATTTTTAATCAAGATACTTCTGATCAATCATTATTAAGAGAATTAAATGAAATAACTATTGAAGATGTAATTAATATAAATAATATATTAGTATTAAATGGTCAAATTGATGGTTTTATATTTGGAAATATAACACCTAAAAAATCAAGAGAATTAATTTTATTATTTATTATAAATTTAGGAAGATCATATAATCATAAAAAATGTATTAAAAAACATTATTTTTCATATTTAATTAAAAATTATATATGTGATATATTTGAAAAAATTACAAATTATTTAATTAAATTAATCGATAATATTATTTCAAGTATTAACATTAATTATAAAATTCAATCAAATATTAAATCAATTATAAAATATTCATCTAATTCTAATCAAATTATTAATTTTTTACCTATTGATATATTATCTTTAAAAAAAAGTAATAATTATTATTATATTGAAGTATCAAATTATAAAAAACAAATGAGTAATTCTGTGTTATTAAATTTATTTATTGGATATTATACAAGTGAAACTGAAATTTTAATTGATATAATATTAAATATTATTTCTAATAATCATAATGATGAATTAAAAATTAAAGAAAAATTTGGACATATTTTTTTTGTAAGAAAAAATATTCTATTTGATCATTTTTTAACAATTCAAATTTCGGCAATTTCCTCTCATGAAAGTATTCAAAGTTTAATTAATGTGATTATTAAATTTTCTTATAAATGGTTTGATTCTAATACATTAATGCTAAATGAAAAATTATTTGAAAATTCTAAAAATTATATATTTAATACATTAAATACACAAAATTCTGATATTAGAAGTCTTATTAATTTATTTGCTGAAGAAATTATTATTAATAGATATGATTTTAACAAAAAAAATACACAAATTAAATTTCTATCAACAATTAATTATAGAAAATTTAGAAATTGGTTTAATAATATTTGGAATAATTCTAATAAACTTTTATTATCAATTTATTCACCATTAACTTCACAAAAAGATATTGATGAACTATTAAATTATAATCCTCCAGGATTTTTAAGAATTAATAATACTGATTATTTTTTTAAACAAGAAAATATTAAATATTTTAATCCGAATATTTCAAATAATTTATATTAAGAATTTTCTACATTATTTATAAGATCTATAATTTTTTTTTTTTAAATATATATTTCTTATATAGTTTCCATTTTTTCTCTCTTTTTTAAATAATTTTTTTTTTTTTTTAAATTAATTTGCATTTAAAAATTTGATATGGAATTTATTGTTAAAATTAAAATTGCTTTTAATCCATATAAATGTAATTAAACAAATATGAATTAAGGCGCCATACATACATAAAGTTTTTAAAAATAAGAAAAATAAAATAATTTTAAAGAAAAAAAAAAAAAAAATTGTATAAATAGAAATATATAAGAAAATGAGAATTTTAAAATATATTACTAAAATATTATTTATTATTACAGTTAATTTGTTTAATAACAAGAATAAATTTTTATTATATATTAATAAATTTGTATTTATAGGTTTAAAAAATGTTTTTATTGAAAAAAATGATTATGAAAATAATTTTTACAAAGATGTTTATGAAAATTTTAGAAAACCTATTAATTCAAATAAAAATTATAGATATTTAAAATTAGAAAATGAAATGCAAGTATTTTTGATATCTAATCCAAATATTACAAAATCTGCAGCAATAATACATGTTGGGGTAGGATCTGCCAATGAACCAATAGATTTACCAGGTTTAGCTCATTATTTAGAACATTTATTATTTATAAATACTAAAAAATTTCCTGATTTAGATGGATTTATGAAATTTATTGGTATTCATAATGGTTATACAAATGCACATACAATGGATGATAGAACAGTATATGAATTAGAAATTGATTCATTATTTTATAAAGAAGCATTAGATAGATTTTCAAGTTTTTTTAAAAATCCTTTATTTAATGATACATATACATATAAAGAATTAATGGCAGTTGAGAATGAATTCAATTATGCAAGAGACAATGATGATATTAGATATATACATGTATTAATGGAATTAGTAGATAAAAAAAGTTTATTTAATAAATTTTCATTTGGTAATTTAGAAACATTGAGATTAATTCCAGAATCTAAAGGAATAAATGTTAGAGATGAAATTATAAAATTTTATAATAAAGAATATAGTTCAAATCGTATGATTTTAGTACTTGCAAGTAATTATACGTTAGATGAATTAAATGAATTTGCAATAGAATATTTTTCAGAAATAGAAAATAAGAAATTAAAAGTACAATCATATTTTGAACCAATACAAAATCCATCATTTAATCCATTAAATTCATTAACAAAAAAATTTGTTTTAATAGAATCATTAAATGAAGATACTATATTAAATTTAATATTTCCATTAAAAAGATATATGTCATTATATAAATCTTATGAAAGGGTTTTCTTTTTAAAACAATATATATCTTCAAAAAGAAAAGGTGGATTATATCATTATTTATATAATAATAATTTAATATTTAATATAGATTTAAGTATACAAGATGAAAGTATTGGTTTTAGTTATATTTTAATATCAATACAATTAACTAAAAAAGGTGAATCAAATATTATATTTATAATTAAATCTATATTTTCAATAATAAAATTACTAAGCAATATAGAACCAAATATTAATATTTATAATCAATTTAAACAAGTTTTATTAAATGAATTTAATTATGGTGATACTTTATCATCATTTGATGAAGGTAAAAATATATTAACTAATTATTATCAATATAATTGTAAACCAGAAAATGTTTTAATAGAAGATTATTTATTAAATGATTTTAATATAAATATTCACAATGAAATTTTATCACAAATTATACCAGAAAATATGTTAATTACATTACAATATAAAAATTTTGATGAATTAATTTTAAATTCAAATTCGACTTTAATTAATTATATTTGTAATTTAAATAATTTATTAAATAATAATAATACAATGCATGTGGATAATGATAATAATACAATGCATGTGAATAATAATAATAATAATAATAATAATAATACTAATATTAGCAATGAATATTCAAAAATAAATTATGAATATTTAATTAATAATAATATAAATAATAATGATATTATTCATGAACACCATACAAAAGCAAGATATATAATAAAAGATTTAAATTTATGTTTAATTGATTATTTAAAACAAATTAATTACAAATTAATAATTAATAAATTAAATATTACTCACCCGGAAGAAAATCCATATATATCAGAAAATTTTTCAAATGTATTAACAGAAATTGAAAATGAAAAAATACCAATTAGACTTGATAATGCTATAAAAAAATACCAACATTTAAATAATATTGAATTAAAAAATATGAATTATTATAATGAATACAAGAATTTTTTTTATTATCCAACACATGAAATAAATACTCCAAAAACTGTATTTATAATAAAATTAATATTTCCATTAGATAAACTAATTGATAATTCCATTAATTTAAATTTTAATACAAGAAAATTGGAAACATTATCTTTTATTTTGTCTTCATTATTATCAACAAAATTTTCACAAGAAATGTATCAACTTGAATTAGCATCATATTCTGTATCAATTTTAAATGATGTTTTTAGTGAAAATTCATTAACAACTATTGAATTGTTACTAAATATTTCTGGTTTTTCAGATAAAATTTCAGAAGTAATATTTAATTTATCAAAATTTATTAATAATTTTATTAATAATATTAATGAAGCAGATTTTTATTCTCAAATACAAATTTATGAAAATCAATTTTTAGATATGATTTATAATCCTCGATTTTTTGATAATTATAAAATAATGTATAAAAATATGTATTATAATCAAAATTTATCACCAAAGTCTATTTTAAAAGAATTAAAAAATCTCAAATTTAATGATATAATAAAATATTATAAATATTTTATTAAATATTCAAAATTACAAGGATTTATATATGGTAATATAACTCCTATAAATGCTTCAAAAATTATTGATAATTTTTTATATAATATTAAAGAAAATAATATTATTAATTTAAATGAAACAAATTCTATATATAATACTTTGTTAAAATATCATAATAATACAATGTATGTAAATAATAATAATAATAATATGAATCTAAATAATGGTATTAATAATTATATGCAAAATAATTTATATAACTATGATTATATTCCAAAACATTTGACTTCTACAGAATATATTGATAAAAATAAAGATACAATTGATAATTTACAAGTATTGGATTTAATGTCTCTTAAGAAGAATTCTAAAATATACTATTATTTATTATCTAATTCTTTAAATGATCTTAATAGTGCTATTGTATTTAATGTAGCTACTGGTTATAATTCTCTTTTTAATTCAGTTTTAACTAAATTATTAGTTTTAATTATTTCCGATCATTTTTTTGCTGAAGTACGTACAGAAAAACAATCAGGATATATTGTTAATGCTAGGTATAGGAATTTTGTTGGACACATTACAGGAATTAGATTTATTGTTGTTTCATCTAATAAAGATGTAAAAATACTTTCAGAAGATGTATTAGAATTTTGGGAAAAATGGTTTTCAAATCAATATCATTTAATTGATTTATCTATGTTTGAATCATCCAAAGATTCATATCTCAAAACATTAAAAGATCCTTTTATAAATCTTTCAGATGTTGGTTATGAATTTTTTGAAAAAATATCTAATAAAGAATATGAAAATTTTAATTGGAGAGAAAAAACAATATATTTTTTAAATAATTTAACATTTGACGAATTTATGAAATGGTTTGAAAAATTATATTTCAATTCTAATTTATTTATGTTTGCAATTCAATCTTCAAATCATAAATATAATGATAAATTAGATTTTTTAAATAATTACATACCATCTAATTTTACAAGATATAATTCATCAGAACCATTATTCCAAATTCCAAATATTAAAGTATATAATCAAATGCAAATATTTAATATTGATTGAAAAAAAAAAAGAAAAAAAAACAGAATGACATAACGTAAAGTAGCAAATAATTTTTATTTTGCTTTGTAATAAAATTTATGTTACAATTTATTTGCATGTAATTATATATTTAATATATATTATTAACATGTAATCATATAATGTATATCATTAACATGCAATCATATAATGTATATCATTAACATGCAATCATATAACATATATTATTAACATAAGATAATATGTATTATTAAAAATGAAAATAAGTCAATTTTCAAATAAATTGTATCCAAGTATTTATTGGAATATTTTTTTTTTTTTCAAAGTTTATTATTAACCTCAAATATTTTAAATTTTCTTTAAAATAATTTCGATTGCAAGTATTTTCAATTGTTTATTTTGTTACTTATTTAATTGTTTGTAATATTTGTATTATATTTGTATTTTTCACAATAAAACCAAAATTTTAAATAATTCATTTTATATTACTTTAAAATATGAAATTTTCAATTTTTTTTGTAATTAAGTATATTCGAAAAAAACTATACTCTTTAAATTAAAGTTCAACTTTTAAATTTAAATAAACATAAATATAATTTTTTAATTTATTTTAATAAGAATGCTCTCTTTTTCTTCTATTATTGAAATTAAAACAATTTTTAATTCATATTAATATAATTAAAACATTTAACAAATTCAAAGTGTTATATATAAGACTTTTAAAATAAGAATACTAAAAAAAAGAAAAGTGGGAATAAATTATAAGACAAATGTTTAAATACTTAATAAATGAAAAAAAAAAGTCATTGAAAAAATTTTATTATATAATCATAACTGTGTTAATATTATTAAAATTTACTAATGTATATATTCATTTTGAAAAAAATAAATCTTTTTAACATTTGCGTAATAATATTATCATTTAAATTATAATTTAAAAAAAAACATTATTTACCTATGTTTTAAATGAAAATTACTTTAAATTTATTGAAATTAAATTGTAATGAAATAAGGCGGCAGGCCAAGTACTGTAGTTAGAAAAAATGTCTAAGAATAAATGTTTTAAATATATGTTAATTAATATTAAATTCTAAATTTTTCTTTTTTTATATATACATATATATTGAAGGATAATGAAAGCTTTGATATACATTTTTCAATTGTTACTTATTATTTTAATTAATTTGTATTATGAGAACAAATTAACATTATATATTAATCAATTTCTATTTATAAATATAAGAAACCGTTCTATTAAAACGAACAATAATGAAAATAATTTTTACAAAGATGTTTATGAAAACTTTAAAAAACCGGTGAATTCAAATAGAAATTATAGGTATTTAAAATTAGAAAATGAATTACAAGTATTTTTGATATCTAACCCGAATATTACAAAATCTGCAGCATTCATGCATGTTGGCGTAGGATCTGCTAATGAACCAATAGATTTACCAGGTTTAGCTCATTATTTAGAACATTTATTATTTATAAATACTAAAAAATATCCAGAATTAGACGGATTTATGAAATTTATTGGTATTCGTAATGGTTATACAAATGCACATACAATGGATGATAGAACAGTATATGGATTAGAAATTGATTCATTATTTTATAAAGAAGCATTAGATAGATTTTCAAGTTTTTTTAAAAATCCTTTATTTAATGATACATATACATATAAAGAATTAATGGCAGTTGAGAATGAATTCAATTATGCAAGAGATACTAATGAAAAAAGATTTAAGCATATATTAATGGAATTATCAGATAAGAGAAGTTTATTTAATAAGTTTTCATTTGGTAATTTAGAAACATTGAGATTAATTCCAGAATCTAAAGGAATAAATGTTAGAAATGAAGTTATAAAATTTTATAATAAAGAATATAGTTCAAATCGTATGATTTTATTACTTGCAAGTAATTATACATTAGATGAGCTAAGTGAATTTGCAATAGAATATTTTTCAGAAATAGAAAATAAGAAATTAAAAGTACAATCATATTTTGAACCAATACAAAATCCATCATTTAATCCATTAAATTCATTAACAAAAAAATTTATTTTAATAAATTCATCAACTGAAGATACTATATTAAATTTAATATTTCCATTAAAAAGATATATGTCATCATATAAATTACTTGAAAGAACATTTTATTTATACCAATTTATATATTCAAAAAGAAAAGGTGGATTATATCATTATTTATATAATAACAATTTAATATTTGATATAAATTTAAGTATACAAGATGAAAGTATTGGTTTTAGTTATTTTTTAATATCAATACAATTAACTAAAAAAGGTGAATCAAATATTACATTTATACTTGAATCTATATTTTCAATAACAAAATTATTAAATAATACGAAACCAAATATTAATATTTATAATCAGTTTAGACAAGTTTTATTAAATGAATTTAATTATGGTGATACTTTATCATTATTTGATGAAGGTAAAAATTTATTAACTAATTATTATCAATATAATTGTAAACCAGAAGATGCTTTAATAGAAGGTTATTTATTAAATGATTTTAATATAAATATTTATAATGAAATTTTATCACAAATTATACCAGAAAATATGTTAATTACATTACAATATAAAAATTTTGATGAATTAATTTTAAATTCAAATTCAAATTTAATTAATATTTTTAATATAACTAACAATATACATGCAAATAACAATATTAATAATAATACAATGCATGTGGATAGTGACAATAATAATAATAATAATAATAATAATAATATTAATATTAGCAATGAATATTCAAAAATAAATTATGAATACTTAATTAGTAGTAATATAAATAATAGTGATATTATTCATGAACATTATACAAAAGCAAAATATGTATTTAAAGATTTAAATTTACATTTAATTGATCATTTAAAACAAATTGACTATAAGTTAATAATTAATGAATTAAATATTACTTATCCAGAAGAAAATCCATATATATCAGAAAATTTTTCAAATGTATTATTAAGTGTTAAAAAAGAAAAGCTACCAATTAGACTTGAAAATGCTATAGAAAAATATAAATATTTAAATAATATTGAATTTAAAAAAATGAATTATTATAATGAATATAAGGATCTTTTTTATTATCCAACCCATGAAATAAATACTCCAAAAGCAGTTTTTATAATCAAATTAATATTTCCATTAGATAAAATAATTGATAATTCAATTGATTTAAATCTTAATTCAAGACAATTAGAAATGTTATCTTTTATTTTATCTTCATTATTATTAACAAAACTTTCACAAGAAATGTATCAACTTGAATTAGCATCATATTTTGTATCTATTTCAAATGATGTTTTTAGTGAAAATTCATTAACAACTATTGAATTATTATTTGTTACTTTTGGTTTTTCTGATAAAATTTCAAAAGTAATATTTAATTTATCAAAATTTATTGGTAATTTTATTAATAATATTAATGAATCAGATTTTTATTCTCAAATACAAATTTATGAAAATCAACTTTTAAATATGATTTATAATCCTCAATTTTCCGATAATTATAAAATAATGTATAAAAATATGTATTATAATCAAAATTTATCTCCAGAAATTCAACTTAAAGAATTAAGAAATTTAAAATTTGATCATTTAATAAAATACTATGATTATTTTATTAAATATTCAAAATTACAAGGATTTATATATGGTAATATAACTCCTATACAAGTAGCTGAGATAATGGAAGATTTCTCATATAATATTAAAAAAGATAATATTAATTCAAATGATATTATAAATGTAAATAATAAAATTGATTTTTATCAAATATTATTTGATAAATTTAGATTTTTATTAAATTATATATATAATATTCCATTTAATTACAATCAATATGATTACGATTATATTCCAAAACATTTAATTTCCACAGAATATATTGATAAAAATAAAGATACAATTGATAATTTACAAGTATTGGATTTAATGTCTCTTAAAAAAAACTCTAAAATATACTATTATTTATTATCTAATTTTTTAGATGATCTTAATAGTGCAATTATATTAGATGTTGCTATTGGTTATAATTCTCTTAGAAATTCAATTTTAACTAAATTACTGGTTTCAATAATTTCTGATCATTTCTTTACTGAATTACGTACGGAAAAACAATCAGGATATATTGTTACTGCTAGTTATAAAGATTTAGTTGGACATATTTCGGGAATTAGTTTTATTGTTGTTTCATCTAATAAAGATGTAAGAATACTTTCAGAAGATGTATTAGAGTTTTGGGAAAAATGGTTTTCAAATCAATATCATTTAATCGATTTATCTATGTTTGAATCATCTAAAAGCTCATATATTCAAAAATTAAAAGAACCTCAAATAAATTTCTTAGATACTACTTACCAATTTTCCAAAAAAATATTTAATAAAGAATATGAAAATCTTGATTGGAAAGAAAAAACAATATATTTTTTAAATAATTTAACATTTGAAGAATTTATGAAATGGTTTGAAAAATTATATTTCAATTCTAATTTATTTATGTTTGCAATTCAATCTTCAAATCATAAATATAATGATAAATTAGATTTTTTAAATAATTATATACCATCTAATTTTACAAGATATAATTCATCAGAACCATTATTCCAAATTCCAAATATTAAAGTATATAATCAAATGCAAATATTTAATATTGATTGAAAAAAAAAAAAAAAGAAAAAAAAACAGAATTATATAACGTAAGTAGCAAATAATTTTTATTTTGCTTTGTAATAAAATTTATATTAAAATTTTTTTTGCATGAAATTAAATATTTGATGTATATTATTAATATTTGACAATATAATGTATTATACTAACATGCAATCATATGTTATTAACATAAAATCACATATTTATACTATTTACATGCATGCAATTGTGTATTTAATATGTATTTTTAAGATATGAAAATTCTTGAATTTCAAAATAAAATATATTTGTTTATTGGAATATTTTATTTTTTTTTTACGAACTTATTTACTATTTACAATTCAGATATTCTAATTCGTTTTGAAATAATCTCTGTTGTAACTATTTTTAGTTGTTTTATTATTAATAGTTATTTAATTCTATAATATTCGTATTATATTTATATTTTTCATAATAAAACCAAAATTTCAAATAATTATTCATTTTATGTTATTTTAAAAATATGAAATTTTTAATTTTTTGTAATTAAATGTATTCTAAAAAAAAACTAACATAATTTTTTAAATTAAAATTTATTTTTGTAAATTTAAATAAATAATATAAATATTTATAATTTATTAATTCATTTTAATAATAATAATAATAATATTCTTTTTTTTCCTTTTTCTATTACATTTATATTATTTTCATGTCATTTAATTTTTTAGAGTTATAAATTATAAATAAGCGGTATATATTTTTTTAAAAAAATCATTTATTAACTAATCATTTCAAAGTTAAAATTTTTTTTTTTTTTCTGTTTAATTATTAACTTAAATTATAATATTTTAAATATTATAAAAATGAATTATTTTATTTATATCCTAATATATTCAATTTTATTTTATTTAAATAAATTATTTTATACAAATATTACATTATTGTCAATCAATTTTTTAAATATAAATCATTCTTTAAATGAACAAAATTTAATTGATAATAATAATAATATTATTAAAGAAAATAATAAAATAAAATCTAATAATTTATATTATTTATCAAAAAATGGTAATAATTATAAAATATTAAAACTTAAAAATGATATAACAGTTATTTTAACTTCAACAAATAATATTATTCAATATGAAATATCATTAATAAATCAAGTTGGATCAGTTTATGAACCTAAAGAAATTGAAGGTTTAGCATTCTATTTAATGAATATCTTATTATCTGCATCTAGTTTATATAATAATAATAATTATGGTTTATTTGATTTCTCAAATAATCATTCAGTAAAATTAATTTATAATATATATTATACATATTCTAATTATATTCTTTTAGTATCACCTGATGATTTTGAAAAATCATTAGAATTAATTGCTGATATGTTTAAAAATCTTATTATTAATGATGAAATACTTGAAAAAGCATTAAATCTAATTAATAAATTAATATATTTTAATCCTGATTCTAATTCAAAAATGGTATGGAGTATATTTTCACAAAAATTATCTTCTCCATCACATATTGCATCCAGAAATATTTTTGGTGATTTAAATACTTTAAAATTTATTCCAAAATCAAAAAATATTAATATAAAATCAGAATTAATAAAATTTTTTAATGAACAATATAGTTCTAATCGTCTAATTTTAAGTTTAAAAAGTAATTTAGATCTAAATATTATGGAACAAATGGTTAATAAATTATTTAGTAATATTAAAAACAAAAATTTATCAATACCAAATATAAATAAACCATTTCAAATTATAACACAAAATCCATTTATACAATCAACTAAAAAAATTTTTTATTCATTAGATAATAATATTAATCTATTATATCTAATATTTCCATCTAAAAATTATTTACATCCATATATTAAATCTGAACCTTTATTTTTTATTAAATATTTTCTTTCTAATGAAAGAGAAGGTTCATTATTTAATTATTTTTTAAAAAAAAGATGGATTGAATATATGGATATTTTTATTAATAATGAATTATATGGTTATTCAACAATTGATTTTAAAATATCATTATTATATGAAGGTGTAATTAATTTACCTATTATATTAAAATCAATTTTTGCATCTATCAAAATTATTAAAAATTTTGATATTGATATTAATTATTATAATTCTTTTAAAAATGAAATTATTGAAAAAATTAATCTTAATCAACATAATATTGATAATGAATCATATTATTTATTAAATAATTATTATAAATTTAATAATAAAAATATTAATTCTATATTATTAGGTTTACATGAATATAAAGATTTTGATATTAATTTACATAAACAAATTATTTCTGAATTAATACCAGAAAATTTAATTATTGTTTTATTTACAAAAAATGAATATAATATTAATAATAAAAATACTTTATCTTTTAATTCTACTTTAAATTCACAAGATTGTATTGCTTATAAAAAATTACTTGATATAAATAATTCATTTCATTATCAATATTTAACTAATATTAATGGTCAATTAAATAATAAAATGCAAAATATATATGATTTTGAATTCTTATTATCAGATTTTCATCCATGTTTAATTTATTATTTATCAAAAATTAATCAAGAATTTATTAATAATTTACCAATAAAACCTCCATTAATAGAAAATTATGAACAAAAAAAATCTATTTATTTATTTAAAAATAATGATAATAATTTAATTCCAATAAAATTAAAAGATTTATTTATTAATGATTATAATAAATGTTCATATAATTATAATTTATTTAAACATTTCTATTATTATATACCTAATAAATTTTTATGTAATCAAATATTTATTACTTTAAATTTTTTATATCCATTTCATATTAAAAAATGGTCATTAATATCTACAACAAAAGCATATACTTTATTACATTTATTATCTGAATTAATAAAATATTATTCAAATGATTTATTAAAAAATATTAATATAAAAACAAAATTATCAGTATCAATGTTTTTACCATATTATTTTATTAAAAATTTATTTGGTATTACAATTACTTTAGAAAGTTATCCTGAATTATTTTTAGAAATTATTAATATATTTCAAAAAGTAATTAATATAATAAATAATATTGATTTAAATAATTTTAATAATTTAATAAATTTAATAAAAAGAAATATTGATAATTATATAAAATCACCAGAAAATCATGATTATTTAAAATTTATTAATAATATTAATATTAATCATGTTATAACTTCAGAACTTATATTATTAGAATTAACAAAATTAAATATAAAAGATTTATATGAATTTTCTTCAGATATATTTAATAATTCTGAAATTATTGGTATTACATATGGTAATTTATCTCATTTTGATGCAGAAAATTATTTATGTAAATTATTTGAAATATTAGGTAGAACTCAAAAAAATAATAATATTTTAAATATAAAAAATTCATATAAAAATTTTGAAAGAACAAAAATAAAAACAACACGTTTATTAACTAAAATAAAATCTAAAACAAATTCAAAAAAAAAATTACAAGATAAAAAAATTATGATTACAAATAAAAGAAAAAAATTTAAATTAACTAGATCAAAAAAATTATTAAATAATTTAACAAAACAAGAAAAATTTAATAGATCATTACCATTAATAAAAAAAAAATATGAGACAATTTCAACAAAATATATAAAAAGTTATTCAGAATGTATAAGTAAAATACAATTAATAGATTTTTCTTCTTTAAAATATAATACAAAATTATTTTATCATGTTAAATCAAAGAAATTAAATAAAAAAAATATAAGTTTACTTTGGATTTTAATTGATAAAATTACTCCAGAATCATTTGTATTTTCTGATGTATTAAAATATATTCTTAAAAATCAAATTTCTAATTATCAAGTTACTAATAATAGTACAGAAGTTTTATTAACAGATTATATTCTTTCAAATACAGCAATATTTATATCATTAGAAGCATCATCATCAAATAAATCAATAAAAGAATTAAATAAAGAACTTTTAGATTATTGGAATATATTTTTTTCACCATCATCATTATCATCTATATTTAATGAATCTTTATTTAATTCATCAAAAAAAAGTTTAATGAATTTATTTAGAAGTCAAGATATATATGATGAATATTTAGAAAATATTAATTATGAAATATTAAATAATAGATATGATTTTACAAGATATAGATCTAGAAAATATTTATTAAATGAGATGACTTTTTCAATATTTTTAGATAATATTAATAAAGTATGGAATAGATCAACATTAATATTATTTTCTATAGAAAAATTACAATCTGAAATAGATAATAATTTATCTAATTCTTTAATTGATACACCATATGATTTTATTAATTTGATTGATATTAAAGATATATTTAAAATACCTGGAATAAGAACATTTAAACCTATAATATTAAAAGATAATGAATGAATGATTATTTTAAGAAATATTCCGTAAGAAAGAAAGAAGAAAAGAAAAAAAAAAAAAAAAAGGGAAAGAGAAAATTCCGTAATATTTTTATATTTATTTTTTAAAGATGTTTATTAAGATACTTCAATATTATATTTTTATTTAAAAAAAAATATATTAAAAAAATTTAAATAATTTTTTTTTTTTTTTTTTTTTCTTTTTTATTATAAAGAATATAATATTCAAGTTGATCATATTTAATAATTGATAATTATTTATGGATAATTATTTGGTATATTAAAAAAAAAAGAAATTTAATGTTTAAATTGATATGTTTTTGTTATTAAATAGACTTTTCAAGTTTATAAGATGTGTTTTAATATTTTTACATGATAAAAATGATTAAACAAGAGAAAAAAAAAAAAAAAAAAAAAAATGCATGTCGGCGCCAATATCTGTATGTTTTAGTTATACTTGTAAGAAATTCTATTAAATAATATTTTAGTTTAGAATGTATGTAAGTTTTCTTTTTTTCTCGTATTTTTTTTTCATATAACATTTAATCTTTTAAAATATTATTGAAAAGAAAGAAAATATATATATACATATATACATATATATATATATATATATATATTTATTTATTTATTTATATTTATATTTATTTATTAATCTTTGTATTACTATTTTGTTTAATATTTATGATTAAAAATATTAATAAATAACTATGTTAAATATTAATAAAATTAAAACAGAAACTTTAATTGAAGATAATGAATTTAAAAAACCAAAAAATTCAACAAGTATCTATAGAAATTTTAAACTTGATAATGATCTTGATGTTTTTTTAATTTCAAATAATAAAATATTAGATACAAGTATTAATTTAATTGTTAAAGTTGGTTCTGCTATGGAAGGCAATGAAATTGATGGATTAGCTCATTTTCTTGAACATGCA
Organism: Cryptosporidium baileyi; assembly: GCA_001593455.1. Classification (NCBI taxonomy): domain Eukaryota; phylum Apicomplexa; class Conoidasida; order Eucoccidiorida; family Cryptosporidiidae; genus Cryptosporidium; species Cryptosporidium baileyi. The sequence goes on from JIBL01000124.1 coordinate 36,090, forward strand.
TTATTTTTAGGTACAGAAAAATATGAAGGAAGTAATAATTTTGGTAAATTTGTTAGAACTCATGGCGGTATTACAAATGCATTAACTGATGCAACAATGACATATTTTTCTGTTACTATTCCAACAACATTTTTAGATGAAACATTAAAAAGATTTAGTGAATTTTTTAAAAAACCATTATTTATGGAAGATCTTTTAGAAAATGAAATTAATATTATAAATAGTGAATTTTTATCAAAAAGTAATAATTATTATACATTATTAGAACATGTATTTAAAGAAATTGCTGATAAAACTCATATATATAATAAATTTTTTTATGGAAATATAGATACATTAAAAAATATACCAGAATGTAATGGAATAAATATTAGAGATAAATTAATAGAATTTTATAAAAATTATTATACATCTAATAATATGATTCTTGTAATTATAAGTAATGATAATATTAAAAATTTAACAACATTATGTAGTAAATATTTTAGTGAAATTAAAAATAATAATAATATATATACAAATATAAATAATTTATCATTAAATCCAGAATATCCATATAATGGTATTATTAATAAATTTATAAAAATTAATTTATGTAATGATAATAATGAAATGATGATTATTTTTCCAATACCAATAAGAAAATATAATATATTAAATACATTTACAAAATATATATCATTGTTTTTATCTTCTGATTATGATAATGGATTATTAAATGATATTATTTATAAAAAAAAGTTTTGTAATAAAATTTGTGTAAATAATAATTATTCACAATTAGGTTTTTCATATATTACAATATCTATATTTTTAACAAATGATGGAATTTCTGAAATTAATGATATTATTATTAATATATTTTCTTGTATAGAAATGATAAAAAATACAAATATTATAGATGAATATATATCTAAAATAAAATATGATAATTATTTAAATTTTAATAATATTGAAGAAAATCTTCAATATATACAAATTTTTGATATTATTAAAAGTTATTGTATTTCAGATAGTTTACCAAATGAATTTTTATATTCATATTATAAAACAGAACAATTTAATCAGGAAATATTTGAAGAATTAATTAATTATATGAATATTGATAAAATGTTTATAGTAGGTATTGGTATTAGGTTTGATATTAATTTATTAATTAAAAAAAATTTTATTAATATATCTAATCATTCATCATATTCAGAAATTAATGAAAAACAAATAAATAAATTATTTAAAAATATTAAATATAATTTTAGAAATAGAATAGAACAGAATTATATTCTTTATGAAAAATATTATCGGACACAATATTCTATTTGGGATTTATCAAATAATATTATTAAATCTATAAAATCTATTAATATTAAAACAGGAATAGATTATAATAAAATTCAATTATCAATAAAAAATATTTTATCTTTAAAAATTAATAAATATGAATATAAAGAATTATTAGAAATTAAACCGCCTTTATTACTTGATATTGCATTAGAATTTGATAAATATAAAAATAATAAAGATAAATTATTTGAAATATCTAATGAATTAAAAATTTCTAATATATGGAAAGGATTTTTTTATTTATATATACCATCTAATATATTTAATAATTCACAATTTATTTTTAGATGTATATTACCACCATTATTTGGTAAAAAATCATTTATTAAATATGGACTTAAAAATTTATTTATAAAAAATATTCATCATTTATATATATTAATTGATTTATTAACAGAATGTATTAAATTTAAAATAAATATTAAAACATTATTAAATAATGATTTAAATTTTCAAATATATCCTACATTAAAAAGTACATATTATAATTATTCATTAGGAATTGAATTATATATATTTGGTCAAATTAATAATTTAACAAAATATTTATTTGAATATTCATATGCAATAAAAAATATTTCTAATATTAATAAAATAGAATTTGATATTATTAAAAAAAATATTATAAATCAACAAAATTATTTATATAATCAATTAAATTATAAAAATATTATTGATCAAATTGAAAATAAATTAATAAATAATTCTTATATTGATAATAAATCATATATAAAAATATTAAAAAATATTAATTATAATGAAATTATTGAATTATCTAAATTTTTTCAAGAATATTGTTTTTTTGAAGGTATATATGCAGGTAATACTAATATAAATATTTTAAAAGGTTCACTTGAATATTTTATTAATCATTTAAAAGGTAATGAATTTAATGAAAATGAAAAACCATTTATTTATGTTCATGATAATCCTATTAATGATAATTATTTAAAAATTTATTATAAAAAAATATTTTTTCAACAAGATTCAAAATCTTATATATATAAAAATTCAAGTATAAATCAAAATTATTTTGATTTAATTGATATTTTTTCTATACCACCTAATAAAAATAAAATATATTATCTTACAGAAAATAATAATAAAAATAATATATTAAAATTATCTATTTTTTTTAAAAGAGATGATTATATTACTACATTTAAATTATATATTATTAATCAATTATTTTTTGATAATTTATTTGAATATATAAGACAAAAAAAACAAATTGCTTATCAATTTAATACAGAAATTAATCATATTTATGATAAATTTATAACATATTCATTAATTATAGAAACAGAAAATGATGTAATTAATACAATAAATACATTATTAGAATGTTTAAAAGAATTTTCACCTAAAATTATTACAAAAGAATTATTTGAATTAGCAATTAAAGAAAGAATACAATATATATTAAAAATTGATTCACCATTATCTTTTATTAATGAATATATTAAATTAACAAATGATAGATCATTTCAATATAATTGGAGAGAAAATACAATTAATATTCTTAAAGATCTTACTTATTCACAATTTTATAAATGGTTTTCTGATTCTATTAAAAATCCACCAATATTATTAATTGTTATTATATCTAATAATCATCATTTTCAAATTAAAAGAAAAATTAAAAAATTTGTTCCTTATCAATTTATAAAAATAAAAAAATTAAATGATTTATTTAAATTTGAAAAAGTTAAAACTTTCAAGTTTTATCATAATACTTATAATTAATTTCAATTATAGAGAAATTTTTACTTAAAATTTATATTTTATTACTTTTTTTTTTTTTTTTCAATTCAAAATATTAAAAATATTTATTTATATAAAATTTTTAAAATTGAAATTAATAAAATTATTTAATATTTTAATACAACTTTTTATAATAAAATATTTTTAACATTTATATGAAATTAAATACATTTTATTTGCATGTAATTTATTTGCATGTAATTTATTTAAATGTAATATATTTGCATGTGATTTATTTACATGTAAATTATTTAAATATAATATATTTGCATGTAATTTATTTACATATAATAATATTATTATATTTATTAATATTATATTATTATTTATTTATTTAATTTTTTTATTTTTCCTTGTTTTTTTTTTTTTTTTTTTTACAATAATTCGAGATCTTAATATTTAAGTTATTTAAAAAAAGTCTTTAATGGATTATATTTTAATAAAAATAAATTAAAATATTAAAAATGAAAATAATAAATAAATTTATAACAAAATTATTTAAAATAATTGGTATATTTTCTATTGTAATTCAAGGTTTAAATAATAAATATCTTTTAAAAAAAACAATTGAAGATAAAATTAATCAAGATCTAATAGAGTTAGATCATATTACAAATGTTGAAAATAAATTAGATATTATTTCAGAAAAAAATTGGAAAAATTTAATAAATTTAATTAATAAAATGAAAAAAAAAAAAGTTAAATATAAAGAAATATTACTTGAAAATAATATAAAAATTAAATTGAATAATTTGAATAATAATTTCAATAATATTCATAATAATAATATGCATGTAAATAATAATAATAGCAATAATAATAATAATAATAATAATAATAATATATCAACAAAAATTATATTAAATGTAGAATTTGGTAATTCATTAAATCCATTATATTATAATTCTTTAAATTCATTAGATTATTGTTTATTATTATTAAGTAAACATTTTGAAATATATATGAAAAATTTATTTGAATTATATTTAGATAAATTAAATAAAATAAAATCAGAAATTCATATAAATTCAAAATATTATCTTGAATTAAAATATATAAATAAAAATGATATTAAATTAATATTATTATATATATATATATTTTTTAATGATAATATTTTTAATATAAATAAATTAATTAATAATTATTTATTAGAAATAAAAATCTATGGTAATAAATATTTTATGCCAGATAATTTTATAAAACAACTTTTTTTAACAGTTTTAAATAATGAATTTAATAAAAATAATTTTAATATTGAATTTTTTAGAGATATTTATGATAATATTAAAAATTGTGGTAATAAAAAAAATATTAAATTATTATTAAATAAACATAAATATTTATTTAAAAAAAGAATAAAAGAAATAGAAATTATATTAAATAATAAAGAAATCAATATTAAATATCTAGAAAATTTTATTAAATATTTATTTACAAAATTAGAAAAAACAAATTTATATTATAATTATTTAAATATATCTATTAAAAAAAATCCTTTTTCTATATTAACAAAAGGTATATTACAAATAAATAATAATAGATTAAATAATAAATTAGTATTTATATTTCCAGTAAGAGATGAAATATATTATCAAAAATATAAAGTATTAAAAATATTAAATGATATTAAAAGTCATAATTTATTTAAAAAATATATTTGGATTAAAGATATTAATTGTGAATTAGAATATAATGAAGATAATAAATTTTATAATATTATTATTAATTTTAATTCAAATATATCATTAAATTCTGAAGATTCATTTAAATATTTTAATTTAATACAGATTATTGAAGTTTGGTTATTTAATTTATTATTATATAAAAAATTATTAAGAAATAAATATAATAATATTAATTCTAATATATTAAATAATAAATCATCAAGATATTATGATATTATTTTAAATAAATTAGAAAATGATTTTATTAATAAATTATTTTCTTATTTAGAAATAAATAATATGATTATTGTAATATATAGTAATAATTTATCCAAAATTAGAGGTATTGATATAATAAATATTAATAATAAATTAAAAGAAAATTATTATTTATATATTATAAGAAAATATCATACATTATTATATTATATTAAAAAAAAAATTCTTGTATTATTTGGTATTAAATATTTAATATATAAAGAAGAATATTATTTTGGTACAAAATACCTTTATTATAAGATTCCTAATTCAATTATTAATTATATAAATAAAAATTATAAAATTAATTTTCAATAATATTATTTTTAAATGTAAATTATCTAAAAAAAATTGGCGGTAACATTTTTTTTTTAATAATATAAATGACATTTTATATTATTTACATGTTATATAATATTAAAAATGGTGCAACTTTTTACACATGATGTCTAATTATGACCGCTATATTTCAACTAGATTTTATTAAAAATAAATAATATTAATTATTAAAAATAATAAAGTATCGATTTAATATATATTTTTTTTTTCTTTAATAAAATAAAATTATTGGATAATTGGTTTTTTCTTTTTCTTTTATTATATATATTTTATAATATTATTTTTCTTAATGGTACTTTTTTATTAATAAATCATTATTTATTAAATTATGTATAATAATTATTTATATTATTATTATTATTATTATTATTATTAAAAAAAAAAAAAAAAAAAAAAAAAAAAAAAAAAAAAAAAAAAAAAAAAAAAAAAAAAAAAAAAAAAAAAAAAAAAAAAAAAAAAAAAAAAAAAAACAAACAAAAAACCAACAAACAAAAAAACAAGCAAGCAAACAAATAAACAAATTAAATAAACAAGTAAACAAACAAACAATAATGGGTTTTTTTTCAATGATCATATTAATTTTAATTATTTTTGATATTATATATCAAAATATTAGATGTTTATGTATAAATTCAAATTTTTCTAATGGAATTTCAGAACTTGTTGCTAATGATACATTGGAATATATTATATCTTATAATCCATTTATATTTGATGATTTTAAAATTATGAATGAATATTCAGAAATAAGAAATTTATATTATGATATTAATGATTTTGATGATGTTAATAATGATGAATTTAATAAAATTATAAATGAACAAGGTGAATATAAATATTTAACTTTAGATAATAAAATTAAAGTATTTTTAGTTTCTAAACCTATTTTATATAAATCAACAATTGGTTTATCTGTTAGATATGGTAAATATCATGAACCAAAAAATATTCAAGGTTTATCATTTTTATTAAAAAATATATTAATCTCAAAAATAAAATTACAAGATAATAAACGTAAATATCCATTATTTTTTAAAAATTTAAAAAATTCTATTAAAGGTGAAGTTAAAAAATATTATACAAATTATTATATAGAAATTTTTAATAAAGATATTATAGAAAGTTTATATAAATTAAGTTCAATATTTACAAAAGAATTACAAATTGATCGTAATTTATTATTATTATTAATTAAAAAAACAAAAGAAGAATTAAATAATGAAATAGAATCTTTAGATAATTTATATTCTATTATTTCATCACATTTAAAATATTATAATAAAAAAGAAAAAAGATTAAATAAAATAAATATAAATTTAAAAGATGAATTTAATGATAATATTAATTATTTAATTAATATTATTAAAAATGAATTTGATAAATATTATAATGGTAATTTTATGATTTTAACAGTTGTATCTAATAAAGATATGTCAGAACTTGTTAATTTAGTTAAATTACTTTTTAATAGAATAAAATTTACAGAAATAAAAATTGATGATTATTATAAAAGTTTAAAATTAGATAATAATCCATATTTAAATTATATTGGTAAAATTATAACAATACAAGATATTACTATTAATTATGAATTAAAATTAATATTTCCTATTCCATATCAAAAAAATCTTTGGCGTTATAAAATTAGTGAATATGTTTCATATTATTTAGATGATGAATCTGATGAAAGTTTAGCAGGTGTTTTAAAATCAAAAGATTGGATAGAATCTTTATCATCTAAATGTGAAAATAATGATAATGGTTATTCAAATTTTATTATTTCAATTAATTTAAAAAAAAAGGAATAAGACATATTTTACAAATAATAGAATCAATTTTTTCAACAATAAAATTAATATCTAAAATAGATTTTAATAATGAATTAATTAAATTAATAAGAGAAGAAACAATATTAGATTTAATGAATTTATATTTTGAATCAGATATTAATAATGCAGATTATATATTAAAATCATATTTAAATACAAATTGTTCACCTAAAGATATACTTATTACATATTATCAAATGGAAAATATAGATAAATATCAAATATATAAATTTTTAAATTTTATAAGACCAGAAAATATGATAATAACATTTCCTGTTAGATCATTAAATAATGGTGGTTCTTATTATATAAGAGAAAGTGATTCATATTATAATTCATTTTTAGAAAAGATAGAGAATTTTATATTTAATATTTATTATAATTTAATAAATATAACATTTAAATGGATGAATATAAATATAAAATATAAAATAAAGAATAATTCAAAAATATTTAATTATTCTATTGATTCTATACCAAATTATATAATGAAAAGATTATCAAATATTAATGAAAAAATATCATTAGAAGAATTAAAAATTCAACTTTATGAACCTTCAATAGAAAGTATTAATATAATATATATAGATGATAATTATCCAATAAATTCATATCCATTATCACTTAAAGATTCAATTAAAAGATATAATTTAGATTTAACAAATGAATTAAATGAATATTCAATTAATATTAAATATAATGATAATTATAAATTAAAAAAAAATGTTATTAATCAATATGATTTAAATACATCATTTTATATGCCATTAAAAAATGGAATACCAAATATATCATTAAGTTTTGAAATAAAGATTCCAACAATATCTAATAATTCAACAGATATTTTATTACTTAATATAAATAGATCAAAATTACTTTTAATATCTTATTTATTTAAATATTCAATTACATTAGCATTAATTAATACACCAGCAGAAGATAGAATTAAATTTGAAAATTATACAGAATTTTTAAATAATAATATAATACCAGGTTTAACAATAACATGGGAAGGTAATAGTCAATATTTTGGTGAATTTTTTCGTGCAATTGTACATATATTATCAAATTTTAGAAATATATTAACATTATCTCATTTTACAGAATCTAAAGATCATCTTAATAAATTAATATCTAGATTAAATGATCCAAATAATGAAGAATATTGTTTTGATCTTCTTTTACAAATACTTCATTTTGATACAATTAAACCATGGACATTAGAAAATGATATAAAATATATAAGTTTTGAAGATGTTAAAAATTTTGGTAGATTATTACTTAAATATGGTGAAATTCAAGGTATAGTTATTGGTAATTGTACACCAATACATGTATATAATTATTTAGAAAAATTCTTAAAAAGTATACGTCCAAATAATCGTACATTTAATTCTGTTGAACTTACAAATGCTAAAATTATAAAAATTATGTCTAATTTATATGAAGAAAGTTGGAATTCAAGTACTTTTACTAAAGAAGATTGTTTAAATCATTTTCCACAAAAATCTTTATTAAGAAATACAAATAATTCAGAAGTAAAAATAAGAAATAATTTAATTAATCTTTCATTATTACCTAATCAATATAAAAGAAATTATTATTTTAAACGTAGAATATCTAATATGGATCCATTTAGTTGTATATATTTATTTATTTATTTAGGTGGTATAAGTGAAAAAAATATAACTTTACAAGATTTTTTAAAATTAATAGATTTTCATAAATTATTTAATTTATTTATTGCAACTAAAAAAGAATTAAAATTTTCTAAAATAAAATTTGGTCCTTTAGATATTTCAGATGAGGCTATTACATATCATATAAGAATTACATTTATAACAAGTAAAATGATATCAATGATAGAAATGTTATTAGAATTTTATGATTTATATTTTATGAATCCAGAAAAAATTTTTAAACAAGAAGATTTTTTTTCTATGAAAAATATGATATTAAGTAATTTTTATTCAGAAAGTTTAGATTCAAATAAATTAATACGTGTTCATTTTAATAAAATTATTCATTCTAATTTAATACCAAATTGGAGAGAAAAAGAAGTTGATTTTATTCAAAGACTTGATTATAATAAATTTATTGATGTTTTGGGTCAATTTAAAAATGCACCCACTCTTTTAATAGCTGTTCAATCAAATAGAACTAATGATGAAGAAACACAAGATTTGAAAAATTTTGTACCTAATGGTTATACAAGATTATATTCTATATATCAATTTAAAGATTTATTTAAACATTTATAATTTTATAAATATAAATATAAATATAAATATAAATAATAATAATAATAATAATAATAATAATAATAATAATAATAATATTAAATATAAATAATTATATTGATAATAATATTTATGTGGAACATGATAATAATAAATATATATGTGGATAATAATTTGAATAATAATAATATACATGTACATGTAAATAACGGTATTAGTAATAATATAAAAGATAATAACAATGATAGGTTTATTAGTAAGAATAATAATATTAATAATAATAAATATTTACATTATTAATTTATTAATCATTATTTTTATTTAATATTAACAAAAAAAAAATTATCAAATATTAAATAATATATATATATTAGTAAAATCACCTTTATTGTTGTTAAATAAAAGAATTAAATTTTTTTTTTTGTTTAAATTAGATTTAGATCTTATATGATTTTTTTTTTTTTTTTTTTTTTTTCTTTTTCTTCGTCTATATTATTTATTAGCGGTAGATTATATTTCTTATTATACTAATTTCTTAATAAATAATTTAAATAAATAAAGAAACAAATAAATAAAGATATAAAGAAATAAAGAAAGAAACAAACAGGAAAATTATTTGTTTTTCAAAAAAAATATTATTTTTAATTAAATATATTAATAAATTCAAAATTAAAATATTTTAATTATGATTAAAATATCTAATTTATTATATTATTTAATAATAAAATCAAAATATTTAATTCTATTAAAAATTATCTATATATTATCATTATTATTTATTTATGAATGTTCATTAAATTTAAATGATAATTTAATTAAAAATAATTCTTTCGATTATATATCTGATATTAATATTGATCAAATCTTAAATGATACATTTGCACTTGATGGATTATATTCTTTAAATGGATTAAATAAAATTAGTGAATATAGAGCAAAATTAAATATAAATATTAATAATAAATTTGATGATGATGATTTTATTAAATTACCAAAAGATAATAATAAATATCATTTTTTTAAATTAAAAAATGATTTACAAGTTTTTTTAGTATCTCATCAATCTTATATATCTCCAATGATTTCTTTAAGTATTCGTGTTGGAAGTTCTATGGAACCAAAAGAATATCCTGGTTTAGCAACATTATTTAATGAAATAATGTTTTATGAATGGAAAAGATATTCAGATATTAATCAAGAAACACCTTATAATAATTTTATTTCTAATAATAATGGTGAATTTAAAATAAAAATAGATCCTTTTATGACAGAATATTATTTAACTGTTAGATCAGAACATTTTATTGAAGCTTTAATGACATTTAGTAATTATTTTAAATATCCTAATTTAAAAAGAATTTATTTAGAATCAACTATTAATGAATTACAATCTAAATTTAATTATTTAAAAAATCTTGATTCTGAAAGAATTAAACAAGTATTTAAAAATATTTCTATTAATAATCATATAAATCATGGTTTTCATTTTTTTAATATTGATTTATTAAAAAATAATTCTAATTATGATGATGAATCTTTATTTTTTGAATTAATAAAATTTCATAATAAATATTATAGTTCAAATTTAATGACTTTATGTATTATTTCTGATAAAAGTATTATTGAACTTGAAGATTATGTAAAAAATTATTTTGATGAAATACCTAATTTAAATAAAAATTTAATTACACCATTTGATATATCAAAAAATATATCACATCCATATTTAAATATAAGAAAAAATATTATTCAAATAAAAACAATTAATAATTCACAATATTTAACTTTAATATTTCCTATACCACATCAAATACCATTATGGAGATATAAATTAACAGAATATATATCATTTTTATTTACTAATTATTCTAATAAAAGTTTATTTTATTTTTTAAAAAAAAATGATTTTATTATTAATATTGATACAATGACAGAAATTAATGATAATGGATTTTCAAATTTTATTATACAATATACATTATCTTCTAAAAATGAAAAAAATATTATTAAAATTATTGAATCAACATTATCATTTATAAAATTAATTCAAGAAGTACCTATTTCTGAAACAATTATTAATCAAATTAGAAAAAAAAGACAATCTATTTTAGAATTAAATACAAATTATATTTTTAAAGAATATTCAAGTAAAATTATAAATACATTTATAAAAATTAATTGTTTACCTATTAATGTTTTACATGCATTAACAATTATGGATAAAATAGATTTTAATTATGTTATTGAAATTCTTAATTATTTTAATTATGAAAATATGATATTATTATATACAAAAAAAGAATTTAAAAAAAGTGGTTCTAATCTTTTACTTTCTAATTCTCATTATTATGATAGTAAATGGAATAATATAAAAAATAAATTTTCATCATTATTTAAAAATATTAAAAAACATTTTCAAAAATCTAAAGATGGTATATATCCAAATTATTTTATTGATAAATATTTAGATGTAAAATATACTATAGAAGAAATTCCAATAAAAATATTAGAAAAATTAAGTAATATTAATTCTACTCTTGCAAATAATTTATTAAAAATAGAAATGCCTGATATAGATCCAAATTTTCCAAAAAATTTTATTATTTATACAGAAAATATAACAATAAAAGAATATCCAATAAATTTATTTTCATATTTAAAAGAAATTGAAATTAATAATAATATAGATAATATTGAAGAATTTTCTTCTAAATATCATATATCTAATCCTATAGATATAAATGATATAAAAATAACATTAGATTTATCTAAAATGATTTCATATACAAAAAATATTTGTTATTTACCAACAGAAGATAATCCTGATATATTATTTTTTTTTAAATTACATCTTCCAGAAAAAATACCAAAAGAATATAAAAATAATTTTTTAAATAAAAATATTGAAAGATTAACTATATTAACTTTTTTATATCAATATACAATTTATAATATAATTCCATCTTATTTAAAAAAAAATTTTATATTTAAAGAGAATTATTATTTTTGGGAATTACAAGAATTTTTTTATGGAATAGAATTTAATTGGAGAGGTTATACATCAATATTTCCTGATATTTTAGATGAAATTATTGAAATATTATTAAATTATGAGAAATTATTAAAACCAAATATTTTTTTACAAGGAAAAAATATTTTTCAAAAATTAATTGATCAATTTAAATTAGAAAATGAAAATTTAAAAATGATTTCATTATCTTATGAAATATTAGATCCAGGTTTTTTAAAAATTTCAAGATTAGAAGAAGAACTTAAAATGATAGATATTGAATTATTAATAAAATTTTCAAATTTTTTTAATCAAAATTTTGCTATTACAAGTTCAATATTTGGTAATGTAACACCAATACAATGTAAATATTATTTAATAAAATTTATTCGTAAAATAAGAAATATTGAATCAAATATATTTTATCAATTATTAGAATTAGAAAATGATAATAAATTAAATAATTTATTAAATAATAATAATAATAATAATATACATGTGGATAATAATTTGAATAATAATAATATACATGTAAATAACAACGGTATTAATAATAATAGTAATAATAATGAATTTAATATAAATATACAAAATGATATAAATTATCAAATAAATACATATGAAAAAATTTCTGATAAAAAAAATAAATTAGATAAAAAAAAGAAAAATAATTTTATTGATGAAATTAAAATACAAAATATAACTAAAATTAATAATATTGAAAATCTTATATATATTAGAAATACTTTTAATAATATTAATAAATTACCATATAAATATAGTAATTCATATTTTTTTTATTTTGAACAAGATAAAAATATTTCATTAAATATTGTTTTTTTACAAGTACATTATGGATATTTTAATGAACAAAATTTAGCATTTTTACAAATTGTTTCAGAATTAAATTCTTATAAATATTTTTTAGAATTTTCAAAAAATAATTGTATTGATTGTTCTTTAAAAATATTACCAAGAATTATATTAAGTAAATATTTAGTATTGGAATTTAAATTACAATCAAAAACAAAAAATATTAAAGAATTAGCTAATTTACTTAATGATTTCTTTTTATATTATTATTCAAGACCTACAAAAATGATTAATAGATTACAAGTTGAGAAAGCAAGAGATTTTGTTATATTATTATCAAGAAGTGATCATATTAATGAAAGTAAAATTTTAAAAGATTTTTCATTTGAAGATAATCAAGATCTTTATTATATATCTGCTTTTAATATTAGTATACTTAAACATTTTAATTCATCTTGTTATTGGAAAAAAGATTATCTTAATTTTTTAAAAACATTAAATTATGAAAAATTCTTTAATTATTGGCAATATTTTAAAACATCATCTAAATTATTTATTTCATATCAAACACAAAATACTAATGATGAATTATTAGATTCTTTAGAATCTTATATTCCATCAGGTTTTATTAAATTAACATCTATTGACAATTTATATGATATTAATGAACAAGAATCATTATATATATCTTAAATATTAATTATTATTAGTATAAATTCTAATTAATATTTATTAAATTTATTATATATAATTTTTTTTTTAAATTTACAATTATTTTATTTAAAGATATTATATTAAAATTTATATAACATTTTATAAATATACATTTTTTTTTTTTATTTTTATTTTTTTTTATTACAAATATTATTTTTTTTAAAACATTTAATTTCCCGCTCTTGCAATTAAAATTTCAAAGATATGTAATTGCAAATTTTTTTCAAACATTGTGTGGTAAATCTGGCAATTTATTGAAAAATTTATTTAAATAAAAACAAAAGAGAAAAAAAAAAAAAAAAAAAAAAAAAATTTTATATATAAAATAAAATAAATTTTTTATTTAAAAAGT
>JIBL01000125.1:0-13050 GCA_001593455.1 Cryptosporidium baileyi
TTTTTTTTTTTTTTTTTTCTTGTTCTCCTCTATTTCTTATTTTTTAAAAACTATAAGAGGATTTTTTTATATTAAAAATTAAAGTGAAAATTTTTTTAATCAACTTTAATAATTTATATTTAAATAGATCTTCATTTTCTATTATGTTTTCTTTAAAATCAAAAAAAAAAATAGTCTTATTTGATTTTAAATACCTTTGTTTTATTTTTTATTTCTTTATGAGATTTTCTTTTAACAATTTAAATTAGCAATTAATCAATTAAATAAAAAAAAAATCTCTCTTCTTTTATAGACGTGTATCACCATTCTGATCATTATCCTGATCACTATCTTGATCTTGTTCTGATGCTGTTGATGGCATTTTAGATGTTGATGGCATTGCAGACGATGTTGATGGCATTGCAGATGATGCTGATGGCATTGCAGATGATGTTGATGGCATTGCAGATGTTATCGATGGTATTTTAGATGATGTTGATGGTATTTTAGATGATGTTGATGGCATTGCAGATGTTATTGATGGCATTGCAGATGATGTTGATGGTATTGAAGATGTTATTGGTGGCATTGATGTTAATAATTTTTTCCCTTTTAATTTTTCTTGTTTCATTTCTTCTTTAACTTCTGCTATTTTATTTTTTAATTCAGAGGATACTAAATGACCCATTCCATTACATTTATGAATTTTATTAGAAATTTCTTCTCTTAATTTTACTAAACTTGTAACTTTTGTTGAAATAGAACAATTACCTCTTCTACAAACGTCTGCTGAACAAACTTCACAATTTACATGGCCACTTGTTAAGTCATTAATTTCTTGAATACATTCTGATAATTCTAATTCCAATAAATGTAACATTAAATGAGTACAAACACCTTTTTCAAATAATCTCAACGCTAATTCTCTTTCTTCTAAACTTGATAATATTTGTTTTTGAGGAATTTTAACTTTAGATTCATTTTCTTTTTTAGATGATTCAGGAGCTTTATTATTAAGATATTTTATTTTATCTGCATAATCTTTAGGTTTAGGTGGTACTTTTGGTTTTTTAATATTTTTTAATCTTACACCACTAACTAATGCTAATCTAAGATCTTCAGGCATTGTATTTACTGTTTTATATTTAGATTTTAAATCTGAAGTAGCTATCGTTTGTTTACTTTTAGATTCAAAATCTGGATTATATTTATTTAACATTAAATCAACTTTTTCACGTATAGATTGAACTAATTCTTGATCACTTTTTCCATCTTGTTTAGAATGATATGGTGATTTTGATGCTAAATAATTTTGGCAAGAAAGTAATTTATTTAAAAAATATCTAATATCCATTAATTGATTATTTCTTAAAATTAAAGATTGACTAACTAATGTTTGAATTAATTGACATTCTATACAAGCTGTTAAATCTTCAAATCCTGGACATTCTAAACAATCTGTTACTGATTTACATTGACTACATTCTTCACGTATACATTTAGAACATATAATTTTTAATTTATTTAAATTATTTACATGAGAAACTGTTAATGATAAATCAAAAATTTTTGATTCATATTTACCAAGTAATGATTTATATTGTTCTTGTGAACATTTATAAACTGATTGTTTTTTATAAAAAATATGTTGTCTTAATTCATGTTTTGATAATTTTCTTATAAAACATAATCTAGAAATTTTAGATAAAATTTCTAACATACGAGTTACTTTAGAAATTAATGAATCACATTTATCACGTTTTTTAAATGCTTTTCTACATGTTTCACAACTTTTTGAATTGAAATATTTACATCTATTTTTACAATATCCCGATTCATTTGTTACTTTTGTAGACATCATATGACAATAATCACTTGCCATTTTTATCTGAATTGAAACCAAAAATATTTGTTCAAAAAGTTCTTCACTACATTCTCTTTCTTTTTCCATTGCTTCAAAAACAGCTTTTATTTGTTTATATACAGACATATTATTTGTCAAAATTTCAAATGCTTTATTTATTTGTGATTCACTTGAAATAGTATTTGATTCCAAATATAATGTTACTATTTGTTCTGCATAATTTGTTGAATCACCACTAGAAATAATATTTGAATTTGCTAAATTTGATGGATAACGTAATTTTGACATTTGATCATTTTCATTTTCATCATCTTCTCTTTCATCTTCATCATCACTTTCCTTTTCTTTTTCCTTTTCTTTTTCTTTATTTAATGTATTTTTACTTGAACCTTTTCCAGCTTTCTTAGTTTTAATTAAATTAAGTAATTTACTTCCTAAACCACTTCTTTGAGTATTTATATCTGATAAAGATTTTGATTTTTGAGAAAAAATACCTTTAAATCCTAATTTATTTCCGAGACTGTTTTTATTTTCAGTTTCTTTTTTTTCAGAATTACCTTCACTATTATTATCACTATTTAGATCTAAATCATCACTATTGTTACTTGAAAGTGTAGATAATGTATCAGGTTCAGAGCCTGTTACTTTAATTAAAGAAATATTATTTAATATTTGCAATTCATTATTAAAATTTTTATTTATAATTAAATAATTATTATTTATAGATATATATAGATATATTATCTGTATTAAATTTAACAAATATTTGTATTTATTCATATTTTTTAATTTTTTAGATTATTATTTCTCTTTTTATTACTTTTTTAAATAATAAATAATCTATCTATTTTACTTAATTATTTTTTTTATGTTATTTATCAATATTAAGAAATAAATAAGTATTAAAGATGCCATTCACTTTTATTATTTATAAATTCTTTTTTCTTCTAAATATATTTCACTAATTTATAATCTTCTTTTACTCTTTTTTTTTATTATAATATTAAATACCTTGCCAATATGATGTTACCAAATTAAATGTGTTAAATTATATTATTAAGTATTTTACACACAATAGAAGGACGTTTTTTTTTTTTTTTTTTTTTTTTTTTTTTCTATTAATTGATTTTAAATATTTAATATTAATTACCTATTAATAATAAATATATAAATTCAATCAAATTGTAAAACTATCTAATATCTATATAATTTTATTTAAAAAAAAAATAAATAAGAATTTTAAATAATTTGTAATAGGTCATTTTATATTAGATCTTTATATTATTTGAAAAAAAAAAAATAATTACAATATTAAACATGATGCACATGATGGCGCCTTACTGAAAATTTTTTAAGATTAAATATTCACTTAAAATATTTTAAAATAATTTTAATATATATTTTTATATTTTAAATATAAAATCCATTATGTGAATTAAAATAATAAATTTAAAAGAAAATAAAAGAAAAAAGAGATATTAATTAAGATAAATATGATGACTAATTTCGTCTATTTTGTCTAGATCTTCTTTTTACATTTCTAACTACTAAGGCTTTATTATCAACCAAATTATTAGAATTAGTATTTGAATTAGATTCAATAGTATGATGTGTTTTGCTTAAATCATTATCTGAATCTGAAGAAGGATAATTATTTCTGAAAAAATAATCAAATGATTTTTCTCTTGGGTTTTGAAGATCAAAAATTCTAAGATTCTCAATAGTAAGTGGTAATACATTACCATATCTTAATAATTGTTCTCTTGAAAATCTATTTGAAGGTTTTGATTGAATAGATCTAGATGATCTATTTTTTAAAGATAATAATGGACGTTTTAATAATTCAGATTTATGTTTTTTAATCTTAGTCACTAATTGTTTTTTAAGTCTTGAATCAGTTTCATTCATCTTAGGATTTGAATTTATTCGTTGAGCAGAATTTAATGATGATCTCCTTTTCTTTTCAAAAGCACCAGATGTTTTTGTATTTGCATCTTGAATTCCAGAATTCGATGATTCTGGAACTCTAAATAATTTTGTTTTAGTTAATGTAGTAGATGAAGCTTTTGATGAAAAATTATCTGTATTATGTAATCTAGTAGATGATTTAGATCTTCTATCTTTATTCATTTCTGATGATAATTTTGAAGAATTTGATTTTCCATGTTTTTGATGTGTTCTATTTACTGTTAATTTAGGACTGTTAGATTGATCTTTTAATAATAATAAATTATCATTAACTTTATTATATGACTTTACTGAAGATATTTGTGATCTTAAAAATTTTTTTGATAATTTAAATGAAATATTTGATGATAGAGTTTTATCTTTTTCTGATGTAATTTTTTGTGTATTAGAATTTGATGGTTCTATTAATATATTAGAAAAAGATTTTAAAGTATCTTCTTCATTTGTCTTAAATATTTCTTGTTTAGAACTAGGTAATTCTGAATTTAATAATTCTGTAATTTTAAACATAGAATTAGTTCCTTCTAATAATTCATCTTTTAAATCTTCCTGAGATTTTAAATCTGCTAATTTATTTGTTATTGGTAATTGAGGTAAAACAGTATTTATTCCTAATGATGAACTTGATAAATTCATTATAGAATCTTTTGGTTTAAATAATTTTCCTGAATTTGATGGATTAATATTTCTTAAATCAGATGATCCACTTGAATCTGATATTTTATGTACTAATTTTACTTTTTTTTTTTTTTTAGATAATTTAGATGTATCTGTTGATTTAATTATACTTTTTAATTTAGAAATTCCAGAATTTTGTGTTGAAGTTTGTGAACTTAAATTTGGTAAAGTAGTTGAATAAAAACCAGATACATTTTCTTTTAAGTTTACATCTGATTTGATATTTAAAGCTTCATTTTTATTATCAATATCTAATTGAGTATTTATTTGATATTCTGTTGATTTTAATGTTTCTTTAATTTTTGATGAATCTTCATTTGATAACATAGCATTATTATATAATTCAGAGTTAATAGGTTCTTTTTTATTAATAAGATCATCTATTTTTTCTTTATTTTCCAAATTATTTTCTTGAGTTAAACTATTAATTTTTGAAGATAATTGTGAATTGTTAATTTCAGATGAAAATTCATCAGTTTTTTTTTCTAATAAATCTTTTTTTGAATGAGGTGAAATAAAAACTTGAGAAAGTTTTGGTAATTCTATTTTTTGTGAATTTGATTTATGTAAATTTTGATTTTTCGAAGATTTTTTTTTTGAATTCAATTTATGTGATTTAGATAAATTTGATGATAATTCTGATTCTTGAGTTAACTTTGAATTTGATAATGATTCTAACTCTTTTAATGAATGTGATTCTAATTTTTTATTATTAGATTTTAAAGATTTAGATTTTCTAAATGAATTACTTTCTGATAATTTTTTTAATCTTTGAATTGTTGTAGATGTTGGTATTTTTACTTTTTGAGTTAATTTAGATTTTATATTTGAATCTAAAGTTGAAGGAAATTCAGATTCTGGTATAGTAGGAAGTTCTGAGTGAACAGAATATTTAGAATCTAAAGATATTTTTGGTAATGGTTTTGAGCGTGTTTCTGATAATGATCCTAGAGATGTTTCTGTTGATAATTCTGAAATTGATTTTGATAATGATCTTGGACGTGGTTTTGGTGGTGATCCTGAATTTGATATTAATGATGATCTTGGACCTGCTTCTAATGATGATTCTATAGATGATTCAGTTGTTAATTCTGAAATTGATTTCGATAATGATGTTGAACGTTGTTTTAATGCTGATATTAAAGATAATTCTTTTGGTATTTCTAAAATTGATTTTGATAATGACTTTGGATTTAATCTTGATGGTGACGATAAAGATGATTTTGTTGGTAATTCTGAAGTGGATTTTGATAATGATTTTGAAAGTGGTTTCAATGGTGATACTAATGGTAACTTTAATAATGATCTTGGACGTGGTTTTGGTGGTGATCCTAAAGATGATTCTCTTGGTATTTCTGAATTTGATTTTGACGTTGATCTTGGACCTGCTTCTAATGATGATTCTATAGATGATTCAATTGTTAATTCTGAAAGTGTTTTTGATAATGATCTTGGACGTGGTTTTGGAGGTAATTCTAAAGATGATTCAATTGTTAATTCTGAAAATGCTTTTGATAATGATCTTGGACGTGGTTTTGGAACTGATTCTGAAGATGATTCAATTGTTAATTCTGAAAATGTTTTTGATAATGATCTTGGACGTGGTTTTGGAGGTAATTCTAAAGATGATTCAATTTTTAATTCTGAAAGTGTTTTTGATAATGATCTTGGACGTGGTTTTGGAGGTAATTCTAAAGGTGATTCAATTTTTAATTCTGAAAGTGTTTTTGATAATGATCTTGGACGTGGTTTTGGAGGTAATTCTAAAGATGATTCAATTTTTAATTCTGAAAGTGTTTTTGATAATGATCTTGGACGTGGTTTTGGAGGTAATTCTAAAGATGATTTTTCTGGTATTTCTGAAATTGATTTTTCAGAAGACTGTGATTTATTCATATCTAAAGTAGAACTAGGTTTACTTATTAAATTTGAACTTGGTAATTTATTTTTTTCCGAATCAGAAGATTCATCTGATATATTTATATTATCTTTTAATAAATCTTTTAATTTTAAATCTTTTTCAGATATCTCTAATAAATCTTTTTTAGAAAATGATGACTTTAAATTTTCATTATGTGGTAATTGTTTAGATTTTGATTCTTCTTTAGATTCTAATTGTTGTTTAAGAAATAATGGTAATTTATAAGATGGTTGTTCTCTTCTAAATGCTTCTCTCCTTCTTAATTTTTTCTTATTATTTAATAATTCTGTATCAGTTAATGATTTATTAGTAGATGATGTTTCTTTATTTAATTTTAAATTTTTGGATGAATTTTCTTCTTCATTTTTTAATATTGAATTTGAATCAGATATTTTACTTGAAATTGTTGTTTCTTTATCTTTTTTACTCAACGATAATGATTCATCATATGATTCTAATTTAATAGAATCTTTTCCATTACTACTTCTATTTAATGTTTTTAAAATAAGTTTACGATTTAAATCAGATAAATCATCCTTTTTTAAATAATCTACTAATAATTTTCTTCTATTTTCAGCTTCATTTCTATTAATTTGAGATGTTTTTATAAAAGAATACTTTCTCTTTATAGATGTTTGTGGTTTTAAAGGTTTTTTATAACCTTTTAACTCTCTTTCCATTCTAATTCTTCTTCTTTCTTCTATTTTTTCTAAAAGTCTTTTTGTTACAAAACTTCCCTTTCTAGATAAAATACTTCTAGCTGATTCTGAATAATATGACTTCATATTAGCATCTTTTGGTAAAATATTATCTGGATTTTTATCAGTTGGAGAAACAACTTTTTCTAAAATACTTGATTCTTCATTAAATGAAATATTATTTAAATCTTTATTTTTTAAACTTATTTCAGTTAATTTATCTAATTCTTGAGAATTTTGTATTGATGGTGTTAATGGTGTAGATGGTGTAGATGATGTTGATTGTTTTAAAGGTTTAGATAATATTGATGGTTTTAATGGTGTAGATGGTGTAGATGGTATAGATGATGTTGATGGTTTTAATGGTGTAGATGATATTGATAATGTTGATGGTTTTAATGGTGTAGATGGTATAGATGATGTTGATGGTTTTAATGGTGTAGATGGTGTAGATGGTGTAGATGATGTTGATGGTCTTAAATATTTAGATGATGTTGATGGTTTCAATGGTGTAGATGTTTTTAATGGTGTAGATGGTGTAGATGGAGTAGATGATGTTGATGGTTTTAATGGTTTAGATGGTTTTAATGATGTTGATGGTATAGATAATGTTGATGGCTTTTTTGGTTTCAATAATTTTAATGGTTTTAATGATTTTGATAATGATTTATTTGATAATTCTTGTGATTTTACATCTAATTCAAATTGATCTTCATCAGAATTAACATTTTCAAGTGTTTTTTCTAAATATTCATTCATACCATCACTATTTCCTGTAATTATATTTTTATCTGAATCATTACTTTTTGATTTATCATCTTTAAATTCATCAATATTTAAATTAATCAATTTAGATAAAATTCTATTATATTCAGCTCTCTCATCTAAAAATTCTTCATTATTTCTTAATAATTTATTCTTATTTCTTTCTATTCTATTTAATTTTTTTAATGAATTTTCAAAACTAGAAGAATAATTCTTTTGTAATTCTAAACAACTTTTACATGGAGATAATTTTGTACATCTTTTTAATATTTTACTTTTCATACATTCATTTCTAAGAATTAAACTTGGAATATAAAGATTATTAAATTTCTCTCTAATTTCATCTCTTTCTTCTTTAGTTGTTAAAAATTTACCATATCTTGTTGCACCTAATAAAAATTTATATCTTTTTATTCTATGCATACAATATCTTGAAAAAAATATCTCTAAATTCTTCAATCTAATCTTTAATTTATTTGCCTTCATATGATAACTTCTATTTACTATTATTAATTTATCTATTTCTTCAGAATTTTTTGAATTATATGCTAATTTTAAACTACCTATTATATTCTTATTTTTTTTATGTTCATAAGAATACCAATTTATTGCTCTTATAACTGCATCTATTGCATCTTTTAATTCATTACATAAATCTAATAATAATATTTGTTCATTTTCTGAAACAAAATTTTCCTTTAATATTTTATCAAGTACTGAAATATCTGATACAATTGCTTCAATACTATCATCATTATATTTTTCTAATAAAATTGATAATGATTCATCTATATGTTTACCACTATTAGATATCGAATCTTCTGTTGAATCACTATCTGAACTTGTATTTATTCTTAATTCTAATTTACAATAAGATATTAAATCAATATCTCTATATAATTTATTCAATCTTATTAAATCCCAATAACCAAAATTAAAATAATTGATTATGACTAATAGTGGTAATAAATAATTGATTATTCTATAAAATAAAACCATATAACAAAATTTTCTATTAAATCAATTCTTATTACATATTTTAAATAATATATATATATACATATATATATGAATATATACTATATAAATTAAACATATATATATACATGTATATATTTCTATATATCACATGTATCAAATAATAGTCAATGCAAAATTATACAAATATCAAAATATTACTTATTTCATTTGTGGCGTTCCACAAATTTCTTTAACTACTTGTTCTTTTCTTTTTTTTGAAACTTTTAAAATCTTAATTGTCTTATTTATCAGAAGAAAAAAAGAAAATTTAATATTTTTATTATTTTATTATTTTTCTTAATATCTATATTTTAATTATATTTATTTTAAATCTAGGATATGTAATAGTAAAAATTTGACTATTGGCGCCTATTTTAGTATTGATTTTTAGTTAATATTGTTAAGTTCTTATTAATATAAAATTATTACAAATATAATAAAATAATAATAATAATAATAATGATAATAATAAAGTATAATATTTATGAAAATTTTTTTTAATTTTAAATTTCATGTTTTCATATTTTTTTTTTTTTTTTAATTTTAATATTAATTGTTATAAAAATAATTTGTCAAAATAGCGGTAATACTTTTTATATAAGTTTATTATAAATTTAAAAATTTACATATTATTTTTGTATAATTTAATATTAAAAAAAATATATTATTTTTACAATTTAAAATATTAAAAACAGAAACTTTTTTTCTAAATATTAATTATTATTACTCATTTTTTTTTTCTTTCTTTTATTTCCCATCTAATAAATAGAAAATCTACTTATTACATAATTCACTCGATTCTATATAACATCAGTTATATTAAAAGTAATATTTATATAATAAGAAAAAAATATATTTAATCAATGTTGAATCTTTGTAATTAATTCAAATATTTTGTATTAAATATAATCAATATCTAATATATTTTTTTCATATAAATAATGTTTAGTTATTTTAATTATTATTTACTTTAATATTTAATTATATTAGACAATAAATAACCAATTGTAAATATTCAAATAAATAATTCAAATATAATTATACTTATATTTCCATTAGTAAAAACTAAATGTAAATTCTTGTTAAATTTGATTTTGTCTTTATAATTAAATTATTAAAATATTAAAATCCATTTTAAGATTCAAATTATGATTAAATAATGAAAAAAAAAAGTCAAATGTTAAAATTGAGTATTAGTTTCTAAAATATGAATACTAACATTTTTAAATCAAGCATTAAGGAAATCAAATTTTTATGATTAATTTTCTTAAAAATTTTATTTGAATATAAATTTAAACATTGATTATGTTATACCATAAGAATATTTTATTACCAACCAAATAATTGATATAAATATTTAAACATCGGTATTAATGTCAAAAATCTTAACATTAATATAAACACATCTTAGAATATTTTGTAATTACACTTAATGTTGAATTTTTTAAAATATATATGTATACATATATGTATACACATATATATATATATATATATATATATATATATTTATTTATTTATTTATACACAATCATTTAAAATCATATAAATCATATAAAATCATTATTGAGATCATCTTAGTATTTTATATAATTGAACTTAATAAAAATTTTATATTCAAAATATTTTCTTAATAAACATAGATTGATGAATAATTCACCAATTAAAAAAAATTTTTAATTTTTTTCTAACCCACAAAACAAGTTATCTTTTCTTTTTTTCTTAAAATTTAATAATATTTTTTAATTTATTATTTTCATTAATATTATCTGTAAATGTTATATTTCTGAAATTTAAAAAAAAAAAATTTTTTCTTTTCTTTTTTTTTTTTTCAATTTAAAATAATTATTCCCTTTTTGAATTTAAAAACCTAATACATTCTTGCATTTCTTCAGTTGAATTGATATTTTGTGATTCTTTATTTGCAAATTCTTTTAAACTAAGTACAGTACTTAAAGGTAATATATTCAAATCTTCTTGAATACGTATTTTTAATGAATTAAGTAAAAATTTATTTTCTGCTTCTTGTAATTGAATATCTTTTAATTCTTGTAATATCCTGTAATGTCTTCTACAAGGTGTTAATTTTTTCTTACATTTATGACATTTTTTCCTTTTATTAATTAATTTTTGTACTAATTTTTCTGTTTTACATTTAAATAATAATTCATCTTTAGCTTTAATTAAATATTCTGGCATTAATGATTTTAATAAATACACTTTTTCTCTTAATTGATTAAGATGAGTTTGTGTTTCATAAATATTGGATTTATTAGTCATACATTTTTGTAATAAAAATGATAAATTTTGTGTAAATAATAAATTTAATTGATCATATTGATTTTTATTTGAATTATAATTTTTAATATTTGTTTGAAAATTAGAATTATGTTTATTTCCACCATATTTTGATAAAATTTTAGATGTTGATTTTAAAATATAAAATAAATTATTTAATTTATCAATAGTTTCCAATAATTCTTGATAAACAGTTTCACATTTATTTAATAAAGAAGACGGAACATATTTACTAAATCTTAAATTTAAATACTTTTCTTTATTAATATGATTTAATTCTTGAGATCGAATATTAGATAACATACCCATTAATTCAATATTTGCATTATTATTTTTTATGCTTGAATGTTTTAATTGTTCATTTTTTATATTTTTTCGATATGGTGAATATCTTGTTTGTTTACGAGTTAATTTAATTGTTAACTTTTTTACTTTATTAGCTAAATGATCTAAAGATTCTTGTTCTTTATGAATAGTTGAAGTTTCCTTAAAATCAAGTTCATCGGCAAATTTTACTTTTTTATTTTTAGATTTAAATTTAGATTTTCCTTTAATTAAAATACCTTTTCTTGAATTTCCTGCTTGTAACAAAGAAATATATTTTATTTCAATATTTAAAAAATATTCATAAAATAAAGAAATACGTAAAATAAAGACAAATACAATCAATAAAATTTTTTTATTTATTAAAACCATATCTAAATAATATAAAACACATATAAAACAAAATACTTAAATAAATTTAAATAATTAATAAATTATGATTTTACATATGATTAAATAATGAATTTTCGATATCGGGATATTTTATACTTGATATGAACATTTCCGCCAAATTTATTTTTATAATTTTAAATATAGGATATCTATTATAAGTATAATTATAATATATAATTAAATAAAATAGTATATATATATATATATATATATGTATATATATTTTTAATATATTTTAAATTCATTAATTTATATCACAACTTATTTAAATTAATATATTAGAAAATTTTTATTTAATAAATAAATGAAAAATTGATTTTTTTTTTATTATTAAAAAATAATTATTAATAAATTAATTAATAATATTAAGTAATTGACACATATTATACTTAACTAAATATTAAGTTATTATTTTCATTTACAAGTGTATTAATTATTTTATTAAGTGAAATTAATAATTTAAAGCATTATATATTATTAACTTGTTTTCTTTTTTTTTTTTTTTTTTAAATTATTAATGAATGATATTAGATTAATTATTATAAATATATATTTTAATGTAAATTTTTATATTTTAATCATTCACTGGCGCCCTAAATATGTATTTTAAATACTTGTTTTTATTTTATAATTTATATTTGAGGGGTATTTTTCTTGTTTCTTTTCCTTTTCTTTTTTTTTTTTTTTTTTTTTTTTTATTTAATTAAATTTTATAAATAAATAAGAACAATATAATAATAATAATAATAAAGAGATATTAAACTAAAATTAAAAATAAATCATAATTTTTTTTTTATTAAATATTGTATAATTTTACTTTTTCATTGGTTAATATAAATAATAAGGAAAAAAAAAGTGTTAAAAAATAAAAAAATAAATATAAAGAAATTAAAACTCAAATATTAATAATAATTAATATTAGAAAGGAAGTATTAAATTAATAAAAGTTTGTATTTAAAAATTTAAAATTTTTTTTTTTTTTTTGAGATGTTAGCTAGAAAAGAACATTCAAGTGCTTTAAGTGTTGGTAATTCAACATCAGGGGTAATTCCTAGAAGACGTAGATTAAGAAATGAAATATCTGAAGAGCAGAAACAAGAAATTAAAGAAGCTTTTGAATTATTTGATACAGAAAAAACAGG
>JIBL01000126.1:0-15667 GCA_001593455.1 Cryptosporidium baileyi
AAAACCCTAAAACCTAAAAACCCTAAAACCTAACTAAACCTAAAAAACCTAAAAACCTAAAAAACCTAAAACCCTAAAACCCTAAAAAACCCTAAACCCTAAAACCTAAAAAACCTAAACCCCTAAAAACCTAAAAACCTAAAAACCCTAAAACCTAAAAACCCTAAAACCTAAAACCTAAAAAACCTAAAAAACCTAAAAACCTAAAACCCTAAACCTAAAAACCCTAAACCCTAAAAACCCTAAACCCTAAAAACCCTAAAAACCTAAAAAACCTAAAACCCTAAAAACCTAAAACCCCTAACCTAAACCTAAAACCTAAAACCCTAAAAACCCTAAAACCCCTAAAACCTAAAAAACCTAAAAACCCTAAAAACCTAAAACCCCTAAAAACCTAAAACCCTAAACCTAAAAACCCTAAAAACCCTAAACTTTAAATTCTAAAAACTTTGAAGATTTAAATCTTATAATAAGATACCGGCAAAATGAATTGTCATCTATATGGTAACTAGTTTATATATAAAATAATATTTTCAAAATTTATTCGTTATTAAATAATTTAAATATTAATAGATTATTAATTTAAAATGTTTATTGCTTTTTATCATTCTAATTAATGTTATTTTTTTCTTTTTTTAATTAAAATAATAATTCTATCGTCATTAAGTTTTTTTAACAAGTATACAAGCGCGTAATTTACATTATTATATTTCAGTTGTGAGTATCGTTATTAACAATTTCTATAGAATGAGAACTATTTTACTAAATAATGATAACTAATATCCCTATTATTTTTTTTTACATACTGTATTTTATTTTAACTCTTATTTATGGTTCTAATTCTCTCAAATTATTAAATTCATCTCATACTAACTTTGAAGCTTTAATAAACAATGAAACAAATACTTTAGGTGAATTTTCAACTGATGAATTATCAGAATCTCTTGATAGTATCTCTTTATTAAAAAATAATTCATTACATAAAGATTATTCATTTTATTCTGATGATAAAATTATGGAATATAATGATGTTACTGGTTTTTTAGGTTTAATAATTGTTTATGTTAAAAAAAGACAAGATTGTAGAATATTATCTGGAAATTTTTCAAGAGTAAATGAAGGTGAAAATTCTTTTTATTTATTTTTTGATACTGTTAATAAAAATTATGTTGCTGTTTCAGTATCAGGAATTCTTGAATTCTCACTTACTGGAAAATTAGGAAAAGTTACATTTATTTATAAAGATGAAACATTCTTATTAAATAAATTTCTTCTTATTAAATCTGATGGTGATTTAATTCAAACTGATAGTCCTTGGAAATTAAATATTGAAATTAATTCTGATTACAATAAAATTTATTCTATTCCTGGTTTATTAAAAAATAAAAATTTAATTAAATTACCACCTGATAATTGGGATGCTAATTTAGATAGTGTGTATCCAAATAATATCAAAAAAATTATGTATATTAGTACAATGAATAAAAGAAGTAAATTGCCTAAAAAATTAGCTATACCACATATTCCTGTTGGTTCAAGTCCAACTGCATTATTTTTAAAACTAAATACAAATGAATATATGAGTATTTTTTTACCTAACAATACTATTTTCTTTGTTGATATTGATGATTGTAGTATACATTCTCATAATGGTCATTATTACAATATATGTGATGGATATTCTGTTTATAATAATAGATGGTATTTAACAAATAAACCATGGGAAGGTTTAAGAATTATTATTTGTAATGATTTAGAAAAACTTTATCAAATTGTCAAACTCAAACTTGAAGAATTACAGGAGTCAATTGAAAAACCCAGATGTAATTTAACTAATGCTTTAAAAACTTCTAAATTAAGAATTTCATCAAGTCCGTGTATTAGAAGATGCAGATGTCATAAATAATTTAAAGAAAAAATATTCTAATATGTTTTAAGTTTATTTGATTTAGAATTAAATTGAATTTAGGTTTTTTTTCTTTATCTTTTTTTTTTTCAATTAAAATATTTAAAATGTGTATTTATTTCTTGTGTTTAGATTTAACCTTAATATTTAAATATTTAATTTAAATCTTTTTTTTTTTTTTTGTATAACATTCAACTTTTTAAACAGATCAATTTAAATATTAAAAAGGTTATTTTTATTATTTAATCTATTAATATTCTTTTGATATTATATATATCAATATTATCTATGTTATAACATTAATATAAATTACATTAAACAAGAAAAAAAAAAAAAAAAGAAAAAAGAAAAAGAAACTTAATTTTTAATATTAATTTAAACTTTTGTTACTATTGCAACTGATTATAAACCTATTATTGTAAAAAAAAAAAAAAGATATTTTGTAAACTCAGTTTAATAATTAAAAAAAAATTTCTTCAAATTTTTGAGTATAAAAATCAATTGAATATCAATGTAACAAAAAAAAAAAGCTAATAATTATTAAGATTTGGTTAAAAACTCTTTATATTGCTTTTCTTTCTTAATTATATATATATACATATATATATATATATATATACATATATATATATATATATATATATATTATATATATATATAATATAATTTTATTGATTTATTTTTAAATTAACAATGCAATATTTATATTCATCATTATTATTTACTATTTTATTGTATCTATTAGATACTTATTTATATCATCAATTAAATTTTTTTGTTATAAAGTCTTTTTTCTTCTCAAATGTTTATAAATATATTCAACATTCTATTCGAACACAAGAACAACAAGCTCTTCTTCTGAGTATTTTAGAAGGTTGAACATGATCTTTTTTAAGATTAAAAGCATTTGTTTGTTTTGTTTTATTAGACTTAAAATTAACATTTTCTACATCATATTCCGCTTCTGATATTTTTTTTCCACTATTTGCTGATGTTTGTTTAGTAGGAATATTATTTATATTATTCATTAAACCAGTTTGTTTTTCTATTTTTTTATCTATATCAATTTCTGTTTCCAAATTATTATATTCAGCATGAAAATTGTTTGTTGGTAATGTACATTTATTTGGTTTTCTAGATGATGATGAGTTAACATATTT
The DNA here is from genome assembly GCA_001593455.1 of Cryptosporidium baileyi. NCBI lineage: Eukaryota > Apicomplexa > Conoidasida > Eucoccidiorida > Cryptosporidiidae > Cryptosporidium > Cryptosporidium baileyi. The sequence continues at coordinate 3,067 of JIBL01000126.1, forward strand.
TTTTGTTGTCTTATTTTGTAATTTTTTTGATTCAAATACATTTTTATCTAAAGATATATTATTATGTTGTATTTGAGTACTTAAATTTAAATTAACATTTTTACTACCAGTTTTACAATTATAAGGAATATCATTAGATGATTCATTCTTTTTTAAACCGACTACATCAAATCTTGTCCAATCAAATTCTCCATCATCAATATAACCTTCTCTTTGCATCAAATCCCTAAATAACTTTCTTAAATATGTATAATCTGGACGATCTTCAAATCTCAATACTCTACAATAATGTAAATATGTTGCAAATTCGGGTGGATAACTTTTACATAATGTTTCAACTGAAGTTCCCATCTTTTTTTCCATTATTTTCTTATATTTTTCTTCTTTATTATTAGCTCTTATACCTTGCCATGGTAATGTACCATTTCTGCAAAAATACATTAATACATATCCTATTGCTTCTAAATCATCTCTACGACTTTGTTCTATACCCAAATGTGCATTAATTGATGCATAACGTGCTGTTCCTGTTAAATTTTTATTTTCTCTATATGGTATATGTTGAAGTGTTTTTGGATCGCGAAATCTTTTAGCTAAACCAAAATCTATGACATAAATATTACGTGATCCTTTACCACGACCTATTAAAAAATTATCTGGTTTTATATCTCTATGAATGAAATTTTTTGAATGAATATATTCAACTCTTTGTAACATTTGATCAGCTATCATTAAAATAGTTTTTAAACTGAATCTACGATGACATAAATTAAATAAATCTTCAAGTGATGGTCCTAATAATTCCATTGCCATTATGTGATGATTTACATCTCTATCAAGTTCACAATGATAAACATTTGCTATTCCTACTCCTCCTTGTAATAATTTTAATACTTTTGTTTCATATATCAATTGTGGGTGTCTAGACAATGTTGATTCTGCTTTAATTGCCACTTCTTCATTTGTTTCTGTATTTACTGCTAAATAAATATCACCGAAACTACCTCCACCTATTAAACGCTCTATTTTCCAAATTGAGCATACTATAGTATTTGCTAAAGGGGACGAAATTTGAGAAACCATTTTTATTTATATATATACATATAAATATATATATATATATATATATATATATACATTTATATATATATATATATATATATATATATATAGAATACTTATATATTATGTATTATTTGTTAAGTTCAAACTATTTTTTTTTTTTTTTAAAGAAAAAAAGTATTAAGTCAAAATAACATCAATTAGAACATGAAAACTATTTTCTGTTTTCAAATACAAATTATGATAAAATAACAATTTTTGTTATTTGTCTTCTGTAATATATCTCTTCAATATTTCTTCTTACTTATATTCATATGTAATTCTGTGATCTTATAAATTTTTGAATATCACACATTTATAATCTTTTCTTTTCGACTTGAAGAGAAAAAAAAAAAAAAAGAAAAAAAAAGAATTTTTAATAAAATTCTTGTTTTTTTTAACTTTAATAATCAATTTTCTCACAATGTCCATTAAACTATCAAATTTTAAAGTAAATGGTGGGGTGATTTTGAGCGGGCGCAATCTTTATTTTTCTTTAAAATTAATACATGCAAATTCCATTTTCAGTTAAAATATATATTGCATGTAAATATATTAATTATATATTATTAAAAAAAAAAAAAAATTTTTTTAATTAATTCAATTTTTTTAAATGTTCCTTTTTTTTGTTTTAAACTAAATTTATTATTTGAAGGATTTTATGAAATAAATTATGTATATGAATCTTAAACCAACTGATTATACTGATTTAAAATAATATAATATTATTAAATATACTATAATATAATATTTAACACATAATAATTTTTTCAATTTTTTTTTTTTCCTCCTTTTAATTAAATAAAAATTTTAAAAAGAATTTTAATTATTTGAATGCCGAACATAAACTAGTAAAAAAAAAAAAAAAATTAAAAAAAAATTTTAATAAAAAAATTATATATATATATTTAATTTTTCTTTTTTTTTTTTTTATATAGTAGTGTATAAAAATCTTATTAATCTTTTAATTAATATGAAAAATAAAAATGAAAATATAAATAAATTGAATGAGACGTGACGTGATCAATGCATATAAATTAAAAAATAAATCTAATTTTAAATGTAATTATGTTTATTAATATTAAAAATAGGAAAACAAAAAATTAAATAATGTAAATATTAAATGGCAATATTAATTATATAATAAATTAGATATGTCTTTATTTACAACTATAAATTTTGCAATAAGTTTTGGCAAATTTAGAAATATAGATCTACTTCAGAGTGGATATTATAGAATTAGATGTAGATTATATTATTTAAATGAAAATATTGCATATTCAGTATCTCCTATTAACATTATATATTTAAAGAATAACGATGATAATGTAAAATACGAAGGTATAGAGGTTGATGGTTCAATTATATCTAAACCATTTATAATACGTTATATAGATGATATAGTAGATATAAGTGAAACAATATTGCTTAATTGCAATTTAAAACTAGATCTATCTAATATAAGATCTTTAAGATCATTTTTCAATGATGTATCATATAATATTAATGAAATAACAAGCGTAATATCAAATGATCAAATAAATATATGTCCATTTTTTTTGGAAGTAGATCTATTGTATTGTGGAATATGTGATGATAATATTATAATAGATTCAGAATCTGTATATTTGGAAGATTCATCAATAGATATGGATAATTATCCAAAAGTAGATGAGTTTAAAAGTGTAAGTTATAATGTATATAAAATAAATAATGTTGCAAATGGATTAGTAGAATATATTCCAATAACATTTGATGAATTTCATTTTTGTAATGTAAGTTGTATTTTGATGACACAAATAACTGGAATATTTGCATCATCCGAAAATGGATATGATAAAAAAACAGCATATATTCCAAGATATAATTTAATTAAACCAATACCAGTTATACCATCATTTTTATTATCTAATAATGAAAATAATAATAATTCCGATAATGAATTAATTAATCATAGTAATAAAAATGATATAATTGAGAATAATAAAGATAATATCTTAGTTGCTGTTCCTTCAAAATTGAATAATAATATTGTTAATAATATAAATATTAATAAAAATATTAATGTTAATAATAATTTAAATAATAGAAATATTTTTAGTATAAGAAATGTAATTATTCAAAAAATGTCGCAATTAAATAATTCATTAAATAATAATATAGAAAATAATATAAATAATGAGAAAGGAATTGAGAAGTATAACAATAATTTAAATAATAATGAAGAATTAAATAATAATGAAGAATTAAATAATAATGAAGATTTAAATAATAATAATAAAGATTTGAATAATCATAATGAAGATTTGAATAATAATAATAATATACATGTGGATAATAATAATTTAAATTCAAACAACGGTATTAATAATAATATGCATGTAAATAGTAATATTGATAATATTAATAACTCTGATAATTTTAATAATAATAATAATAATAATACTAATAGTAAAAATGTAAAATCTGAAAGAATACAAATAGATGAAGTTTTTCCATCTATAATGATACGTGATCCGATATTTTTAGAATCATCGAGGTTAAGAAAAGAACTAATAACTATTCTTACAAACATTTATTTACAATTAGCTGCAAATATGAATTTTATTACAAAGAAATGTTGTAGTGTACAAAGAGCTAGAATAATGGGTTCTTTTCTGAATGTACCATCTTGGGAATTACCAGGAGGTTTAAAATTAAATGTTGAACCATTAATAAATATTAAAGATTTTTCTTTTGATGATAATGGTGCATCAATACCGTTTTATGTAATAAGAGAACAAGAGTTAAGTAATGAAAATATGATAACAAGAAGTAATTCAGAAATTCAACTTAAAGAAGAAAATGAATTTAAACATTCTTTAACAATTTCTAATGATGGAAAAACTATAGGTATGCCTGCAGATCAAAGATTAACAGATTCAGCACTATGTTTTATTAAATTACCATCAGTTATTTGGTCATTAACACCATTAAATTGGCAAATTAATTATAAAAGAGGTATAACACCACCAATATTTAAAAGAAATACAATATCACAATCAATAAATTCTGATTCAATAATAAATAATGAGGCTATATCGGCATTTCAAACAATTATAGAAGCTCCATTTGGAATATCACAATATAGCGATAAAATTAATAAAGAATTAGAAAATTTATCTAAACAATTATTTGATATTTGGAAACGTTTTATATCAATTCTTCCATTTGTATTTAATAAATTGGAACAAATATGTAGAATGGAAAATATACGTAAAACAATGCATTTATGGAATGAAATAATATTTATTGAAACACTTTCTATAAATGAATATAGTAAACCTAATTTAAAACCAGAACCTTCAAAATTTCCAGAATTTATTGGTAATAATACCTTTCCAATTACACCACCTATTATATTATCAATTTGTTCATCATCTACTGATTGTCAATTAATTAATAAAAAAAACAGTGGTTTATTTTCTGTTTTACCACAATGGGTTGGTTCTAATTCACAAAATTCTTCTATATTTTTTATGAAATCTAATGATTATTATAGTAAAATTGCAGATAAACTTAGAAATGATCCTGTATTTAAATCAATACCATCTCCAACATCAATTGAAGAAATATGTTTACCATTTACATGTGAAGGAATATCATATGATGAACAATCAACAATAAAACAAAAATCTATAGATGATCAAATTATTAATTTGTCAATTGAAAATATTAATAGTAGTAAATATAATGAATGGTTACCTATTTTATTTATTCAAAGATATACAAAAATAAATAATAATTCAAATACCAGTGGTATTCTTACTCATTGTGGTCAATTATGTAGAGTTGGTCTTAATAATGATCCTTCAATTAATGCAAAAAATATTGTTAATCGCAAAATTGAAATAAATAATAAAAAAAAAAGTTATGATCCACCTTCTATATTTAATGATCAGCTTTTTGGTCAAGAAATTAATAATCAAATACCAATAATACCTATAAAAACTGAAATACTTTTTAATGAATCTAATAAAGAAGAAGATATAAGAGATTTACATATTATTATTTTTGTACATGGATTACAAGGATCTGCATTTGATATGAGAAATGTAAGGAATATTATATCTTTATATTATCCTGATGTTCTTTGTCTTCTTAGTACTTGTAATGAAGATTATACTGATGGACCTATAGAAGATATGGGCAAACGTTTAAGTGATGAAATTATTACTGCTATTACACCTTTCTCAAAAACAATAAAAAAATTATCTTTTATTGGACATTCACTAGGTGGAATTATTATTCGTGCTGCATTACCACATCTTTATATGTTTAATCAATATTTCTTTTTATATTGGTCTTTAAATACACCACATCTTGGTTGTATTTCTAGTAATTCTAGACTTATTAATGCTGGTGTTTGGATTATGAAAAAATGGAGTAGTTCACAAAGTCTTAATGAATTAACACTTTCTGATGCTTCTAAATACGAAGAAACTTTTATGTATAAACTTGCTATTGAAACTTCAAAATATATGTCATATTTTAAGCACGTTATATTCTGTTCTTCACATCAAGATATGTATGCACCTTATGATAGTGCTAGAGCTGAATATTCAAATGATGCTCCTTTAATAAATAAATACATGTCAGAATCTATATTGAAACATATAGATCCCAGTAAATTAATTCGTATCGATGTTAATTTTCATCTTCCGCAAAAAAATCTTGATACATTTATCGGTAGAGCTGCTCATATTCAAGTTATTGAAAACCATCTATTTATTAAAGTTCTTGTGACAAGATTTCCTGAATGGTTTATAATATAATTTATTTTAATATTTTTATATTTAAAAAAAATCAAATGGATTTTTACTTGAAAAATTAGATCTAATATAATTATTTTGAGAATTATATTTATTATAAAAATTATTATTATTATTATTATTTATATTTTCTGTAAATTTAACATCAAAATTATCCATTGAAAAATTCTTTTTATTTTTATATGAATTTATTTCTTCATACAAATTGCAAAAATCTGATGTACTTCTTCTTCTATAATCTATAATATTCTCTATATTATTATATTTATTGTCTAAAAAATTAATATTTTTTATTCTTGTTTCATCATCATTTAATTCAGATTTATCGCTTTTTGTCTTCTGTTTTAAATAACGTGAAATAAGATTTTTCAAAGAAAAACCTGATTTTTTTTTTAATAAATTTTGAAAAATATTTTCTTCCAAATTTTTTAATTCTTTATTACTTATTTTATCAATACCAATTAATTTACATCTTTCTTTATTTTTTGAGCATTTTTTACATCTTAGTATATTTTCATGCACATCTAAATATATTGGTTTTGTAACATTACAATTCATGCATTTTTTAACTGTTGATATTGCAGAATATAAACGTTCTAATATTATTGAATCCGATATATCTTCTTTAGTCAGCATATTTAAAAATAGTATTTTTCTATTTTTAATCTTCAATTATTTTTACGTAGTAGTTACAAGTCAAAATGACAAGTGGAAAGGAAAAGCGCCACAATTTTCTAATAAATTTTCTAGATATTTTTTTTAAATAAAATTTACAATTGATATTTTACTATGAAAGGAACTGATGGTATAATACTTCCTGGTGGAATAATATCTACTTCTAACAATGACAAAGTAAATAATAATAAATTAATACCTTTAAAAGTTACACATAATAAATATAAAAATAAAAAAAATAAAGAAATTAAAAAAGAATTTTTAAAACCAAATAAAAATGAAACATTAAAAGAATTTTCTAGAAGAGTTGATATTGAAAGTAGAAAAAGAATAATAGAAAGAGATAGAGAAATGCTTAGAATTCACAAATCAATGAAAAATAAAGCTAAGCGTGAAAAACGTGCTAATAAAAATATGAATAAAATACAAATTAAAAATCAATATAAAAATGATAATGATTCTGATTCTATAATTACTGAAAAGCCATTATTTGGAGATGTTATAACTAAACCTCCTAATATTTCTTCGAAAATAAAGGATAAATTGGATAAATCAAAAAATAATGAAATTAATAAAAATTGTAACGATTTAAATGATTATATAGAACAAGTTCGTAAAGCATACTCAAAAGTTAAAGAAAAACGTCTTCTAGAGAAAAATAAACATATTCAAGGTAATGAAAAAAGTAGAGAAAAAATTCTTAATAATTTTGGTGAAGGTTGGATAGGAATTGGAAAATTTAGAAATAATGACATTTAAATAATTTAAAAATTAATATATATCTTTATTTCTTCTCTTTCTTTTTTTTCTTTTTTATTTCGTTATTTCCTTATTTTTTTCATTTTTTTTTATTATTTTATTATCTTTTATGATGTTATATTTCTTTTTTTTTTTTTTTCCTTATTGTTATTTTAATATCTATAATCATCACTTTTATATGGACCTTCAATAGATACATTAATATATTTTGCTTGCTCTTCTGTTAATCTTGTTAGTTTAACTCCTAATACATCAAGATGTATTCTTGCAACATATTCATCTAATTCTTTTGAAAGCTTTTTAACTTTAAAATTATTATCTAATTTTTTATTTCGATCTCTATTTTCCCATAAATCTATTTGTGCTAATATTTGATTAGTAAATGACATTGACATAACAAGTGGTGGATGTCCAGTAGCACATCCAAGATTAACAAGTCTTCCTTTACATAAAAGTATTATACTTTTTTTATTGTCGGGAAATGTATATTTGTGTACATTTTGTTTTATTTCATTTATTATAATTCCTGGATAATTTTCTAATTCATATACATTAATTTCATCATCAAAATGACCAATATTTGCTATATATGCATTATTCTTCATTTTTCTTATATGTTCTAATGTTATTACATCTTTATTACCTGTTGCTGTAATAAATATATCAGCATCAGAAACAACATTTTCTAAAACATTTACTTCATATCCTTCCATTGCTGCTTGTAATGCACATATTGGATCAATTTCTGTTATAATAACTCTAGCACCAGTACCTGAAAGACCCTGTGCACATCCTTTACCTACTTCACCATATCCTAAAACAACAATTTTTTTACCTGCTAACATTTGAATACAGCCATTAAAAAGACCATGAAGTAAAGATTGTCTACAACCATATGTATTATCAAATTTTGATTTTGTAACACTATCATTAACATTTATTGCAGGGAATAAAAGTTTTTTATTTAATTCCATCATTTTTAATCTTAAAACTCCTGTTGTTGTTTCTTCACTTACACCATATAATTCATTTATCATATTTCTCCATTTTTTTGGATTTTTTATTAATTCTTTTTTTATAATATCATACATACAAATTATATCTTTTGAAAGTGGTTTTCCATTTTCATCTATTTTATTATTTAAATATTCGGGTATTTTACCTATTATATCATATTCTTCTTCTGCTTTCACACCTTCATGTATTATTAATGTTGCATCTCCACCATCATCTATTATTAAATTTGGACCCAAAATTTTATTTTTATCATCTTTCCAAGTAATTGCTTCATTTAAACACCACCAATATTCTTCAATTGTTTCATTTTTCCATGCAAAAACTGATGCTAAATTTTTTTTAACTATTACTGCTGCTGCATGATCTTGAGTTGAATAAATATTACAACTACACCATCTAACTTCTGCACCAAGTTCTACTAATGCTTCAATCATTACTGATGTTTCTATTGTCATATGTAAACAACCTGTTATTCTCGCTCCTTTCAATGGTTTTGATGATGAATATTTTTCTTTAAGTAATACAACACCCATCATATCTTTTTTAGCTATTTCCATATCATGTTCACCATATTCTGATAAATTAATATCTTTTATTTTACTTTCTATATTTATCATTTTAATTAAATATTTTTTGTTTTTATTTTTCTTATCAATAATTTTATTTTATATATTTAATATTTAAATTCTTATTAATATAATAAAATTTCAGTGATATAATAAAAATATTAAATTTATATTTCATTCTTAAATATCTCAATTTTTAATACAAAAAAATATATAAATATCCGAGTTAAAAAAAAAAAAAAAAAAAAAAAAAAAAAAAATATTTTTTATATAAATGAATATTTTCTATTTATCATTAATTCATTTTGATGAAATTAACATTTTTTTTTTTTTTATTTATCTTCCTTTTAAATATTTAAATTTAATTCTTAATTTTAATTAATTAAAATATACTTTCATATTAAAAATTTCTATAAAAAAAAAATACACGTAATTATAGTAATAACTTTTGCATGCAATTTATACATGCAATTTATACATGCAATTTATTACATGTAATTATACATGCAATTTATAAGATTTTAATAATTAAAATATTGAAATTAAATAATAAATCTAATAAACATTTTAATAAATAATAAAAATGTCAATTAATTGAATATTTATTTTTAATGTTTAAATTTAATAAAAGAAAACAAAATGAAATAAAAAAGATAATTAATTAATTAAAATGAAAAATTATTGGATATTTAAGGTTAGGGTATTAATTAATTCCAAACGTTAATTTTTTTTTTTTTTTCTTTTTTTCTTTTCAAAAATTTATAACTTATATTTATTAAATAAAATTTTATAAAAATAAAACTTGAAAAATGATCCCTATCGTTTAAGTTAATAATATTTTAAAAAAGAAAAAAAAGAAATGTAAATGAATATCAGTTATCTTTTTAATTTTTCTTTTTTATTATTAATAATATTTTAATTTTAAATTAATTTATTAAAAATATAATTATTATTAATAATTATTAAATAAAAGTTTTTAGTTATAATATTGGATTATTTTCTTTTTTTTTTTTTTTTTTTTTTTAATTCAATTTTTTAATATATAATGGAATATAAAATTATTTATTTATTTATTATTTTAATATTATTATTATTATTAAAAGAATGTAAATCATTAAATGAAACAAATGATAATTTAATATCGCAAATAGATAATATAAATATTTTATATAATAAATCCAATAATAAAAATGAAATTGAAGAATCAAGAAACCTATTATCTCTTATTAATTTACAAATTGATATATGGAATAATAATTTTATTGAAGGATTTTCATCAATTATATTTGATAGTAATGATTCTGGTTTTATACATAAATTAAATAATAATTCTGTTATTGAATTATTTAATAATAAATACATTATAAAATCTAATAATATGCCATATTTTGAATCATTAATAATTTATTACGATGATATTTATTTAGATTTAGATGAAAATATGAATGATTTATATAAAGAAAAAAAAAATTTTTTTATTATAATTAATGATACAAAAAATGAATTAATAATTAATTCAAATAAAAATCCATATGAATTTGAATGTATGGGAATTCTAAATGGAACAGAAATTTGGAGTAGAGAATTTTGTGAAACAAATAAATCATCTATATTAGAATTAAAATGTAATTGTAAAGGTTCTTATATTTATTCAATTTTTGAAGTACCAAAAAATAATAGAATTCTTTATATGAAAAATGAATTTACATTTCCTAATATAGAAAATAATAAAAATAATAATAATAATAAATTATTAAATTTAAGTGTAAATGATTTATATAAAAATAAAGTAACCAGAAATGATAATCCAACATTAAATCATGCAGATAATATTCCATTTCCACCATTGCATAATACAAATATTGGTATGAAAATAAATAATAAAAATATTAATCAAAAATATAATAATGATGAATCAAATAATTTATTTCAATATTATGAAAATAATATAAAATCAAAATTTGTAAGATCTAATAATATAGAAAACAATAATATTATAATTAATAATAATAATAATCATCATCATCATCATGTAAATCATAATAATAATAATAATAATAATAATAATAATAATAATAATAATAATAATAATAATAATAATAATAATAATAATAATAATAATATTAATAATTATAATAAAGAATTTATTTTAAATCAAATAAATGCAAATAAATCGCAAATAAATCATAATGAAATATTTTCAACATTAATAAATAACAATGATTATATTAATTTAATTAATAAATATAATCAACAAAATAATAACAATTATCATCATATTTATAATAATAATAATGTAAGAAATAATAATAATATTAATAATAATAATTTAAATAATAATAATAATAATATTAACAATATTCATTTAAATAACGGTATTAATAATAATATGCATGTGGATAAAAATATTAATAATATTGATTATTTAAAAATTGATTCTATAACAATAAATATTGAAATTTATAATATTACATATTATAATAATGAAATATTAAAACAAAATATTGTTAATAATTTTATTAATGATTTATCAAAAATATTAAATATTAATATTAATAATATTATACTTGTAAAATTATGGAATGATAAAGAAAATAATTCTTTAAGAAAATATATTAAAAATTCTATTTTTTTTACTTTAAATATTAAAACAAATAATCCTGATCATATTATATTAAAAATAAAAAATTTATCATTATATAATAATGATTTAAATAAACATTATAATTATAAATTAACATCTATTGGAAAAAATATTGGTACTAAATCTATTAATAATGAAATTATTAAAATAGATATAAATAAAATAGAAAATATTAATGATTTAAAAGAATCATTACATAATTTACCTCTTATATTTACAATGGAATTAAAAACAAAAAAATCTTTTAATAATAATAAAGATGTATTTAATTTACTTGAAAATGAATTATCTAAATCATTAAATATTTCTGAAAAATTAATTGATATTCCAGAATTTACTTATAAACAAATTAATGATATTATTACAAAAGAAATATTTTTATTAATTCGTACAGAAATTTGGGTTCATCCATATAAAGCAACTAGAGATGAATATTCTAATTTATTAACTAATATATATTCTAATATTATTCATAATAAAAATTCATCATTTTCAAAATTATTTATTTGTACCAAATATGAAATTAAAAATATACCACATATTAAAACAATTAATAATATGAAAGAAATAGAACAAGATCAAAATAATAATATTATATTTGATAAATCAAAATTAAAAAATAAAATTGATGAAAATTTAGTTGATGAAGGTAGGATAAGTAAAATAGGACAAATTTATATATTTGATCAAGAAAAATCTCAAAATAATAATCAAGATTATCTTATAAATGAAGTAAAAAATGATAAAGAATATAAATATTCTCAAATAAATGATAATAAAAATATTAAACCAATTATTTATATTTCTTAAATTATGGTAGTTAATTTAATTATGTTTATAATTGTTATATCTAAAAAAAATATTGAATATTAATTTAAAATCATGTATTAAATTTTAGTGTTATAGGCGCTTTAATATATTATCATATAATTTAATTATTATAATATATATATTATATATATATATATATATATATATATATATATATATATATATATATGTATATATAATTTTTTTTTCTTTTTTTT
>JIBL01000127.1:0-25682 GCA_001593455.1 Cryptosporidium baileyi
TTTTTTTTTTTTTTTTTTTTTTTTTTTTTTTTTATAATACAGAATAATCGAAATATTAATATCTTTTAATGTAATTTTAAAAGTATTTTTATTCATATTACTCGTAAGTTTATATTTGTTTTAAAATTAAAAAATCAAATACAAAATTGTAATTAAAAAGATTTTATTGATTTTAATATTTTACAGAATAACAGGAATGATAGTATTAACAAGATGTGCAAATTTAGCTAAAGAAATAATAGAGAAAAATATATTGGCATTTAAACCAGAAATTATCATTACATCAGATTTTTCTGCAGTAAGTATGTGTAAAATTAATTCAAGAATAAGTAAAATTCCAGTAATTATGTTTTCACCATCAATAATATCTTTTAAAAAATTTACATTTAATAAAGTGGAATTAGATCCAGATAAGTTTCAATGTTTAATGATAATACAAAGTTTGAATGATAAAATTGTACCTACAAGGGATATAATGGAATTAATAAGTCAATTTAATGAAAAACAAGTTAAAACACATTTTATTCAAGGTGTTGGAAATTTACTACCTACATATGCAAGTGTTTCAGTAGAACAATTAAGAAAATATATAATTGAAATATTAGAAATAGCACAAATAGAAATATACAATGAAAATTATCCAAAAGGATTTGACAGTAAAATGAACGATTTAGAATTAGGAATGAAGAAATTGGTTAGTAATAGATTACCATCTATGCGTTCATCTTCATCTATATCATTTGATATCAATTTACCATCATTGAGAAAAGCTATTCCTGTAAAAAATCAAAAGACAAAAAGTCAATTTTTAAAATATAAAAGTTTAAGTCAAGAATTGGAAGAATCAGGCTATAATAATGAAGAATTGGATGAAAATGAACATTCACCATTAATTTCTTTAAAATCACAAAAAAATTCTATTTATGATCCTAAACCAAATAATATAAATGAAATCTTTAATCATTTAGAAAATATTAAAGAAGATAATCAAAGTGAATATAATACTGAGTAATTAAAAGTACTTTAATTACAATATTATTTCAGAGAAAAAAAAATTTTCTTTTTTTACATATATTTTTTTATATGAGTTATTTAGCGCAATTATATTTTTCATTTATATCAACTTAAATAAGAAAAAATAAAAATAATATGGAAGGAACTATTTATATTATTTTAGATTCAAGAAGTTTGTTTATAAAGAAATTTGTTGATAATGGATTTGAAAAGCGTGATAATTTATTAGTTTCTGGATTAAGTATTTGGAATACAATCTTTCAATTTTTAAGAATATTTAATCTTAAAAATGGACAAAAAAAAAAAACTAATATTTATATATGTGATTCTTTAAAAGAGTATTTAATATTTGATGGTTTTATTTCTTGTTTAACAAAAGATATGCAAGATAAAATACTTTTTGAAAAATTATTAGAATTTGCTCATAATTTTAATTTAGATGAAATGTGTATGAGTAAAACTATTTCTAAATGTTTATGTAAAATTAATAGCATTAGAAAAAATCTTGGATATAATAGATCAATTGAAGATCGTATAATTCTAATTGATGCATCAGAAAGTAATGATTATATAACTCAATATGTTTCTTTATTAAATTGTGGTTTTGCATCAAAAAAATTGGTAAGTTTTATTTATTAATATTTAATATTTAATAATTGATATATTTATTTAAATAATTAATTTAGAGTGTTGTAATTGACGTAATAAGTGTTTCAATAAATCCTTCTTCTTTACTTAATAATCTAGTTGATGTTTGTAATGGACTTTATTTGAAATATTTGGAAGTAGTTGAATCAGTTATAGAAGAAAATTCTAAAAATAAAGTGACAAATTTGGATGATGGTTTAATTTCATTTTTTATTTTTCATTTATTACCTTCAGTTGAAGCTCGTGAAGAAATATTTATAAAATCAAACAAAACAAAACAAATTGGTTTAGCTGTTTGTTTTTGCCATCACAAAAAAATTGAAATAGGATATATTTGCTCATCATGCTTATCTATATTTTGTTATTTATTTAAAGCTCCAATATGTTCAACTTGTGGGTAAGTTTCTTATTATATTTCTTTTTAAATTATTAAAAATTTTTTTTTTTTTCTTAAATATATAGAGCAAGATTAAAAAGAGTACCTATACAACAAAAAATATTAAGTAATCTTAATATTGAAGACGGAAAAAACATATATTAAATAATCATGATTTTATTTATATTAAACAATTTAAAATAAAATAAAATAAAATATTTATTATATAATTGGTCTACAAAGTGATGTCCATCTAATTTCAGGATCTTCTTTAAAACAAATTATCGTAATCTTTTTAGACGAAATTTTTGTTCTAGATAATTCCGATTCAATAGGATTTGATAAATTATTAATTTTAAAATAAAATTTATATGATAAATTTTTATTTAAATCATTATCATCATTAATAACATTAAATTGAATTGAAATCGAATTTCGAGATATATCTAATATTGGTTTTTCAGATATTTCTACATTACATTTATTATTTAACATTTGAATAAGATCTTCTTTCATTATGTATATTTCTATACTTTCACCACAATCAGACCAAGAATATTTTTTTATTTGCAAATTTATACATTTTTCTTCATTATTATTAATATCTTCTTCTTTGTGAACAAGTATAGGTTCTCCTCCAGTAACAATTCCAGGACCTTGAAAAATTTTTGCATCTTTTAAGTCATTGGAATTATTTTTATGTGCATAATAATAACTAAATTCTCCTTTTTCTTTTATATTACTTCTTAAAGCAGATAATTTACTATCACTAGAATCCATGTTATTTACAAAACAAATATTAAGATTACTTTATCAATTAAAAATTAGAAAATATATCTTAAATTTGTGAATTGCAGTTCAATTTGTATAACAAAAAAAAAAAAAAAAAAAAAGAAAAAAAAAAAGTGGCGCTAATAAATATAATTGAATATTTCAATATTAATTATCCTAATAAATCAAAATCAAATTCACTTTAACTAGAATTTTCTTTAATTTTAAAACCTAATATTGTCTTATCATTAAAACTACATGTAACTCCATATATAGAATCATCTATTCTAAATGTATCAATTCCATATATAAGTGGTTTATCAAATATTTGATCTTCAATTCCAATTGATATAGATTGTTCTACAATATTTAATGTATTATCCAATTTATAATATTCAAATCCAAAATGACACTCTGCAATACCTATATAATTTTCGAATTTATTTATTCTCCATATTCCTCCTTGAACTTTATATTCATAAATTGGTAAATTGAGTTTTCTAATATCCCAAAATCTTAAATTCTCATCATAACTACCGGTCCAAAATTTATTTTGATCACATATTTTAGATATACAAGTAACTCCCATACTATGTGTTTTAGTGTTACTTAAAGCTTTATTATTAAGATCAGTTCTAATATCCCAAATTGAAAGAACACAGTCATCTCCTCCCGTACCTATTATATTTCCTAAATCATCTAAATAAGAAATTGTCCAAACTTCAGTATCTTTATGAGCAACGAATTCACTTTCTATAATTTCTAAATCTTTAATAATAAAAACTCTTCCATCAGAAATACTATAACAAGTTCTAATTAAAATAAAAATAATTTTATTAGATTTCAATTATTAAAATATTTACAATTTACTTACCTAATATTATCATTTAAAATTGAAGATAAATCAAGACCAATTATATCATTATTATCATCTATATTTTTTGATTTAACTTCACTTAATAATTCATAATTATTGAATTCTCTATTTAATTTGTAATATTTAAGTTTTTTATTAGAACATAAACAAGTTATTAAATTCATATTTAAATTACTATTCTCATCATTCCATTCAAAATTAACAACTCCAGAATCTGCATTTATATACAATATAGGTTCTAAATTATTTATATATAATTCTTGAGTATTATCATTTAAATCAATTATTTTTTTAGTACTGTAAATATTAATACCACCAGTTCTATTTTGAGTTTTTTCATCTTGTAAATTATAAAGACCTACACCAAAATAGTTTTTATTATACTTATTAACATAAATACAATCTAATGGATGCTCGCATTTAAAAGATCGTCTAATCTCTATATTCTTCATCTCGAAATATTGTATTTAATATATACAACTCGTTCTGTTAAAAATTAATTAATAATTGGAATTAAAATTTAGAATTCATAAATATTTGATAGGAAACATTTGAAATATAAAAAGGTTTATGACCTATTTCAATCTAAATGAGATATCTTAATCAAATACGTTATTGTATCTAATAAGTTAACCTCGCAAAAAAGTAGAAAATGTTATCGAAACTAGGTATCAAGTTTTGAATTGTTTCCACAAAAAAAAAGGAATGTGTTGAAAAAATAATTTTTTATTTCGATTGATTATTTTTTCAATCGACAGTTACAACAAATCCAAAAAATAATTAAAAAAAGGTATGAGCGGGTTATTTATCCAAGACAGTAGAGA
Source organism: Cryptosporidium baileyi (assembly GCA_001593455.1). NCBI lineage: Eukaryota > Apicomplexa > Conoidasida > Eucoccidiorida > Cryptosporidiidae > Cryptosporidium > Cryptosporidium baileyi. Next base: position 4,511 of record JIBL01000127.1, read on the forward strand.
GTTGGTAAAATTATTAAGACACTATTAGCTTGTTTAAATTGATCTATTGAATGAATAAATCTGTACATCTCAATGCTCTTCATTAACCTTCAAAGATGAATATTTCATAATAACTTTGTGCAGATCATTTGAATGATATATTGTCAATGACTTGTTCGTCGCCCTCATCTATGGAACGTCTCAATTATGATCGTTCATTACTTCGTAATTCAATGGAATGTTACTCTCCTTTAGAAAGAGCAATTAAATATTCAAATTCTAAAGTTGTATTACAAAGATTGGTATTAATTAGAGAATTTATTGATATCTGTCATGATGTAGGTTATTCTAAAGCAACAACAACCTTATTACCTATTTTAAGACGTCTTATAAAAGATAATGAAGAAGAAGTTAAAAAAGGAGCATTGAATATTTTGGGTAATTTGGTTGGTTTTTTAGTACAATCTGATCCAGATAAAGGTTATAAAACGGTTATAACAAATATTGTCCCTATAATAAAGAATGTTTTAATTGGTAATGACGATCCTTCAATAAGTATTTCAATTAAAGAGGCAGCCTGTCAGGCTTGTATTACTCTTTGTTCTCATTTAAGACATATTGATAGAGTTCAGTCTATTCTCTCTATTAGTTTAGCATTAGCTAATGATTTGGAAAATGATGATTCGAGATGTTTAGCGGCGTGGATGTTGAATGGTCTTGCAGAATATGTTGGAAAAGATATTTGTAAGCAATTCATAATTCCTCAAATAAAGTGCTTAGCTGATGATCATAGTGAGAGAGTTAGAAAATTCACTGCAATGAATTTATGCGAGATAATTCGAATTAATCAAGATTTTAATGATTTACTTCCTATTTTTAAAAGGATAATTTCATTCGATACAAATTCTGTAAGACTCTATGCAATTAAAGTTTTATTGGGAGTCTCTAGCAGTCTTAAGAATATATCAAATGAAGAATTTGCATCTTCATTAATAACTATTCAAGAAAATTGTGTTGAATTAAATTTAAGACTTGAATATCTTAAGCAACTTGGACCATTAATTACATTATTTCCTAATACAGAGTTGATACCTAGTCAAATATTAGATTTATTTTTAACAATGGATCAACTTTCAATTATAGAAGATAATGTTAATTTAAATGAAAATAATGCGAGATTTTCTGATGAATTTAGTGAGAATAATATAGATGATAATGATGATAATATTATGCATGCAAATAACGGTATTAATGATAATATGCATGTAAGTAATAATAATAATGATAGCATAAATAATGATAATATGAATAATGATAATATAAACAATGATAATATAAATAATGATAATAATTTGATTAATAATAATTCAAATATAAATGTTAGATTAATTTCATCTAATATTGAAGAGGTAAGAGGTGGATTGGAAGATATGATTACACTTATCCCTTTTGGAAATCAACTTGGATTAACTTTTAAAAAGTTGGAGTCAAATGATCCTGCTTATTTTTGTTCATATAGTTTTGCATCAGTATTTTCACATATGGGATCTAAATATTGGCCTGCATTTTCAGACTTATTATCTCGTTTAGTAGGTAATTCACATCATTTTGTAAGACTTCCTATAGCAGCCTCTATGCCTCTAATACTTGCTACAGCACTTTCATGTTGTGAATATAGTCATTTACAGAATAATAATTTAAATGTTCATTCAAATTTTAATTTAAATAATATAGATTCTATAAAATTTAATAATTCGAAGATTGAATCTACTACTAGTGTTTTTAATGAAAATATGGAAATAAATTTAAACGAAAGAATTAAATCCGAGAATAATACTGGTAATATACAAAATGAATTCAATAATACAATTAATACAGGGATTGATTTGTTTTATAATAATATAACTAAATTTCCCGCTAAGAGCATAATATCAGGTACTGTGTTTAAATTACCGTGTTCTAAAGGTTGTTTGTATAAATTTGATAGATTACCTTTTTTATTGGATATTATTGGGAAGTTATTTGAAGATGATGATATTTTTGTTAAGAGAGCTATTTGTGGTTGTTTATCTGATATTATTAAATGTTTACCACTTAAACAACAAATAGAATCTGTAATTCGAAAATTTCCTGATTTATTAAATTCCTGTAAAAATGATTGGAGATGTAGAAATATATTAGCAAACCAAATTCGAAAAATTTGTATTGAACTTCATATTAGAAATAAAGAAATTAGTAAACAGGAAAATTCCTCTGATAATTTATTTACTGGAAAATATGCTCAAGATTATATATCACCAGTTGCATTTTCCTTATTATTAGATCCTGTCTCAACTGTCAGATCTACAGCTATTAATTGTATTTCTTCACTTCTTAGACTTTCATCACCATTTTTATGGCATTTTTTTCAAAATGGAGGTAATATTCAGGATTTACCATCTCCTATTAATTCTACTCCTATGTCTGCAATTGAAAAACAAGATGAAAAAACATTTAATTTTTCTAATCTTAATTTAAATAATAATTCAGATTTACAAAATGGTTCTTTAAAAAATAATTCTAATCTAAATGATCATATTAACTATAATAATTGTCAATCTTTACAAATTCATAAACAACAAACATCTACGATTTCATATTCTTCTATTTATAATCCATCACCAAGTTCATCTAAGTCATTGGGAAAATGTAATAGTAATCAATTTAATGAGAATAAAAGTAATTATGATGTTAAATTGAAAACATTATTTTCTATGGATGAAGATAATAATTGTAAATTGTTAAATGAACTTGCATTAATTTGGTGTATTTTAAAAACATTTGCTATATCAACTAAATATCATCATAGACAAGAATATATAAAGATGTGTGATAGATTTATTCGAGATATTCCTAGAAAATTTTTTTATACTTATTTTTTAAATCCATTAATATTACTTACATCAGATCCTGTTAAAAATGTTAGAACTACATGGTTAAGAGTTATTGGACCACATATTAAAGATACTGGAAGACTAGCTCAATGTGCTAATATTATAGCTGCTTGTAAGCTAATGAATTTAACTGAAGTTGATAATGAATGTAATAAATATTTCTCTAATATTAAGTTTTTACCAAAAAATACTTTAAAACGTGTAGAATTTTTATCTATGAAAGAAATTACTAATATAATTGAAAGAACATCACAATATGATGATATATTAAATTGGAATCAACAACCATTAATAAAACATTTTAATTTATATTTAGAAGAAGTTGTTGGATCATTATGGTGTTTAGATAATGTTCCTGGATCAAATATTTTGACTACTTCTACATCTAATTATAATTCTAAAAAGCCTTTTTATTCTACAGAGAAATGTTCTGATTTAACAATGGAGTATGAAATGATGCTTTTAGAGGTCAGACCTAATTCTTCACCAACTAATTTAAATACATTAGCTCCTGTTATTACTACTGATACAAATATTTTAGAATATGGCCCATATAATGATTCTATACCAAATAATTATTCTATGTTTTCATGTAGATTAGGTATTACGAGAAGATCTTCAGAAATTAACGAAACAGATTCTAATTCTAATAATGATCAATCTCTTTCTGAATCTTTAGCCATTCTACATAGACCAGGTATACCAAGAAGCTATGCAAAATTTATTTGTCCTATTGGCACTGATATAACTTATAATAATGATCAACCTATTTATTCCGAAATAAAAAAGGTCAATATTGGTGAAACCAAAAAAACTGAATCAACAAATTTCAGTAAAGAAAAAATTTTGATATTTGATCATAAACTTCATGAAGCAACAAGAAAAATATTTATGGTTGACATTGCTAGAGCTGCAACCGATGACTTATTTTGATATTTATTTATTTATTTGAGAAAGGCAAATAAATAAGTAAAATCAAATAAAAAAAAGAAAATTAGAGGAAAGAAAAAAAAAAAAAAAATAGAAAAATAAAAAAATAAAAAAAAAAAAAAAAAAAAAGAAATGAAACAGAATGAAATAGGAATAACTTTAATAATTAACTTATATCTGTTAAATTATATCGTTTTTTATTTTTCTGTTATCTTCTAGTATTTTTTTAGCCTTATTTACTATCAAGTTTATTGATCTTTGGTATTCATTAATCTCTATTTCATCTATATATTCATTTATTCTTCTTCTATGAGAAACTTCTAATTCTTTTAATTCATTGTTAAGATTTCTTAAAAATTCCATTAAATTTAATTCCGAATCTTCATTATTAACACTCATTTATTTTATTTATAATTTTTTAAAATAAAATTCCTATAAAAATAATATTTTTATATCATTATATTGATACCCGCTAAAATTACATTTATTGGCGCCTATATAAAATTAAAATTTTTATCTAAAAATGTTTTTTTTTTTCTTTTCTTGTTTATTTTATTTTTCAATAAATTATTATTTAAATTAAATTTTTATTATAATTAACTAAATTGGGTATATAATCTATGATTTTGAATCTTGAATCTTATATTTTTTATTGATTGTTTTTTTTTTTTTAAATCAAATTTAATACCCACAAAAGATCTAATTCTAATTTAATAATGAATAATAATCAAGAATTATATTCAGATGAAAGAAATAATGATGATACACAATGTAATAACAATAAAATACCAAATAGCCTAGTAATAACAACATTGTGTTGTTTATCTACATTAGGTTTAAGAAATAAAGTTGTCTCATCATTTTCATTTTTTCCACCAAAACCTAGTGGTATGATTTTAAAAGATTCGAATGGTAAGGAAATTATATTTAAAAAAGAATATATAAATAAAAACTTTGGTATTGAAAATATTACATTAAGATCAGTAACAAATGTAGAAAAAAAACTATCCGATTTACTTGTTGGAGAAAAAAAGGCAAATATATACTCTACTTGGATTGAAAGTGGAAAATCAAAAATACCTATTTCATGTATTAAAATATCACCTATATTAAATGATGATAATGAAAATTCAATTCCATTATTTATATTTAGTCATGGTAATGGTAGTGATATTGGAAATATGCTTCATTGGTTTGTAAATTTAAGTTTAAAATTAAATTCTCATGTACTTGCATATGATTATAGATCATATGGTCTTTCTAAGGGTAAACCAACAGAAAAAGGAATGTATGCAGATATTGAAGCTGTTTATCAATATGCTATAAAGGAATTAAAAATAAAATCTAATATGATATTTTTATTAGGACAAAGTATAGGATCTGCTCCAACAGTGTATTTAGCAAGAAAATTAGGTAAAAAATATAATAAGAATATGAAATTATTAGATTCTAAGAATTCTAATAAAGAACAAATATCTCCTTTAGGTGGAATAATTGTTCAATCAGGTATTGCATCTGGATTAAATGCTCTACTTGCACCAGATCTTAAAAATGATATTTTATGTGATGTTTTTTTAAATTATAAAAATATTCGTAAAGTTCCATTTCCTATATTAATTTTACATGGAACAAATGATCAAGTTGTGCATATTTCTAATTCACAAAAACTTGTTGAAAACACAAAAAAAAATAAATATCACCCTCCAGTTACTACTTGGTGGATAGAAGGAGCAACACATAATATTCCAGGTACTAATCCAAGAAAAGAATATTATCAAAAAATTGGTTCATTTATTAATTCTATTATATAAATGTTATATTATTATTTAAATAAATATTATTATTATTATTAATATTATTAATACCGTTATCTATATACAATATCATTATTATTAATACCGTTATTTACATGTAATATTATTATTATTATTTAATACCGTTATTTACATGCAATATTATTATTATTTTATATATTATTATTTGCATTGCATATTATTATCATTATTATTCATATTAATATTCAAATTATTATTTTAAAATCTCTTTTTTTTTTCTTTTTTAATTTCTATTTTTATTAAACTAGTTTTTTTTTTTTTTTTAATTCTTTTAAATAATTTATTAAAATATTAAATTATAATTTTAAGCGGTTAATTCATCTTCAAAATTAATGTTATATTTTCTTTAAATATTTCATTAATATTATATTTATCTGTTAATAAAAAAATAATCATGAAATCTACTTTAAGAATTTATAATTCTTTTAAAAATTCCAAATCTTTTTCACAAATTTTTAAACAAAGTTGCTTATATTTTAGTTCTAATAAAGATATTTTTTTTGGTAATAAAGCTAGAAGACAAATGTTAAAAGGAGCTAATTATTTAGCTGATGCTGTTGGTATTACATTAGGACCAAAAGGTCGAAATGTTGTTATAGAACAAAATATAGGAACACCTAAAATAACTAAAGATGGTGTAACAGTTGCAAAATCTATCGAATTTAAAAATAATTCAATTAATCTTGGAGCTCAACTTTTAAAAAATGTTGCAATAAATACTAATGAAATAGCTGGAGATGGAACAACAACAGCAACTGTTCTAGCTAGAGCAATATATAAATCTGGTTGTGAAAAAGTTGATGCTGGTTTAAATCCTATGGATCTTTTAAGAGGAATTAATATTGGTGTAAAATATGTTATTCAAGAACTTGAAAATTTAAGTCAACCAATAAAATCTCATGAAGATATATTAAATGTTGCAACAATTAGTGCAAATAATGATATTAAAGTTGGATCTATTATTGCTGAAGCATATAAAAAAGTTGGAAAAAATGGTACAATCAATATTATTGAAGGTAAAACAACTCAATGTGAATTAGAATTTGTTGAAGGATTAAAAATTGATAAAGGTTATATTTCTCCTTATTTTATTAATAATACAAAATATCAAAAAGTTGAATTAGAAAATCCATATATATTTATAACTGAAAATAAATTAAATAATTTAAAAAATATTCTACCAATTCTTGAATTTTGTATATCATCCAGATCACCACTTCTAATTATTGCTGATGATATTGAAGATGAAGCATTGGCTGCTTTAATATTAAATAAAATACAATTAAATCTAAAAATTTGTGCTATAAAAGCTCCTGGATATAATGAACAAAAAAAAAAATTATTAAATGATATTGCAACTTCTGTAGGTGCAAAAGTTATAACTGAAGAATTCCCCAAAATTAAAATAGAAGATATTAATTCAAATAATATTCAAAATTATTTAGGAAAATGTAAAAGTATAACTATTTCTAAAGATCATACAATTATAACAGAAGGTCAAGGATCATTATTAGAAATTAATAAATTAATATCATTAATAAAATCTCAAATTGAAAATAATAAAGATTTATCTGAATATGATAAAGATAAACTTCAAGAAAGATATGCAAAATTAACTGGTGGTGTTGCATTAATTAAAATTGGTGGTTATTCTGATACTGAAATTTCTGAATTAAAAGATAGATTTATTGATGCTTTAAATGCAACTAAATGTGCTATTGAACAAGGTATAGTACCTGGTGGAGGATCAGCATTATTATGGTCTTCTAGAAATTTATCTAATCTTTATAAATATAATCAAAATATAAATAATCATCATCAAAATATAAATAATCATCATCAAAATATAAATAATCATCAAATATTTTATGATCATTCTTTAATCAAAAATTATGATATGGCTATGGGTGTTAAAATTATTGAAGAAGCTTGTAAAGTTCCTTGTAATCTTATCTCGTCAAATGCAGGATATCAAGGTTCTATAATTGTTAATGAATTAATTAAAAAATTTTCACAAGGTAATAAATATATTGGTTTTAATGCTCAAACTGGAGATTTTGTAGATATGATTAAATATGGTATTTTAGATCCTACTAAAGTTGTTAAATCAGGACTTTGTGATGCTGCTAGTATTGCATCTTTAATGACAACTACTGAAGCTTCTATTTTTAATTCTCAAGAAAAAGATCATAAAGAAGATTTTAATATTAATAATATTAATTCTTCAAATAATTCTATATATTAAATATAAATTATTTTATAATCTTATTTAATTCTTTTCTTATCTCTTTAATTGATAATCTTTCATCTGGATTTATTTTTAACATATTTATTATTAAATTTTTTGTTTCTTGAGAAATATTTTTTGATAAAAATGTTAAATTTTTTGATTCATTATTTATTGAATTTAATAATTCTTTTAAATTATTACCATAAAAAGGTGTTTTTCCATTTAAAAGACAATAAAGAACACATCCTAAAGACCATACATCTCTTTTATATGCATTTACACCTTTAATATTGCATTCTAATTTAAAACATTCTGGAGGTGTAAATAATCTTGAACCAACTACAATTATTAAAATATATTTATAAATAAAATTATTAATTAAATTTATATTAATACAAAATATTAATTTAAATAATTAATTAACTTACCTGAATCAAATATTAAATTATTATTAACTATTATTGACGAATTAAAATCAGAAATTTTTACAATAATTTCTAAATTATTTTGTTTAAAATCATCTTTTATTATTATTTCATTATTAATTAATTTTTTATATCCATCTATTTTAATTAATTCATCATATAAATCTTTATTTATTATATTATTTATTAAAAAATCTTGAAAATTATCATAATTATTTAAAATATTCTGTTTATAATTTTTATATAATTTTTTTGCATCATTAATTGAATTTAATATTGGACAATCATTCCAAATACATCTTTCATCAAAATAATCATCATCTGAAGTTAATGAATCAATATCATCATCTTGAAAACTATTATATTCATTTTTTGAAATTAAAATCATATTTTCTATATCATATTCTTTTGTTAAAAAAATATTTTCTGGTTTTATATCACGATGTATTATATTTAAATTATGTAAATATTCTATTGAAGATAATAATTGATCAAAAATTTGTAATGATGTATATTCATTATAAATAAAATGATTTTTAGTATTATTTTTTGCATTATATAATTTATATTGTTCATTCCAATACATTAATTGTTTAGGTAAATATTCTTGAATTAAAACTATTTGATTATATTCTGGTACTTCTATAATACCAAATACTTTAACAATATTTCTATGATTTAAATTTTTCATAATTAAATATTCTAATATTATTCTTTCATATATAGATAATATTATCTTATGTTCTCCATTATTTAATATAACTTTATTTCTTTTTAAACAAGAAATTAGACCAACTCTAAAAGTTCTCCAAATATCATTATTATTATCAATATTTATAGAGAACAATTTTTTTGCTCTATAAGCCCGAAAAAAGCTACCCTCTCCTAAAAATCCCTCTTTAGTTGAATCATATGCATAATTATTTAAACAAAAGCTTATTATTTTATTATTTAAATTACTATTATCTAAATTATTTTCATTTAAAATCCAAAGAAAACCGTGTTGATCAAAAAAATTTTCATATTTTTTTAATTTTATGTTCATTTATATTAAATATAAATATTTAAATAAATTTTGAAATATATATGATTTTTTAGATTTAATAGGATTTACCGCCTTTTTTTTTTTTTAATTAAAAGATAATTTTAATTTTACTTTAAAAATATTTAAATCTTTATATTTGTATCTATTAATCATTAGAAATATATATATATATATATATAAACTTTAAAAAAGAAAAAAAAAGAATAAAAAGAATAATTAAAATATTATTAATTTGTATATACGTATATGTCTAGTTCGTTATAAACATTTTAAAATCATTATATCTTCATTGCCATGTAAATTAAACGTCAAAAATAGGATATTATTGATCATATCGAGACGTTTTGTCTTTATTTTAAAATATTAAAAAAAAAAATTTGAAACATGTAATTCATTTTTAAAATTTACTTGAAAATAATTTATTGAATTCTTAAATTATATATATATATACTATAGTAATAATAACATAAACATAATATATATATTATAAATTATTATTTGAAATATATACTATCTAATTAAATTAAAAAAAAATGTCAGAAGGTAAAAAATCAATGGTAAGTGCGATAGCAAGTGGAGTAAGTAATTTTATTATGGGTAATAATGAAAAAGATTATACATTAAGAAATATGGCAAAAAGTTCTGTTTCATATGCAAAACCACTTTTTGGTCATGTATCCGGTATTATTGAAAGTGGTAAAAATTCATTTTCAGAATCTAATATTTGGAAAGATGATAATAAACCATATATTGCAACAGAAGAAGCTATAGATTTGGCATCTACAACAGCTAAAGAAATTGATACTTCGGAACCAGAAGAATTTAAAATGAAATATGAAGAAGATATTAAAAGTAAAAGTCGATTTTTTTCTTATACAACATCACATTTAGATTCTTTATCTAATATATTTACTAATTCAAAAGATAAAATTAATAATTCAAATTTATTAACAAATATTAAAAATTTTTCAAGTAATATATATAATAAAATTAAAAATACTAGTATTTCTATCTTTAATTATATTAAAGATTTTATTATAAATATTTGGCATCAATTTAGAAATTCTTGTAAATATATTGATCAAATTATATTATTATTTAAAAAGAATTTTGGAGGATTTTTAAAAAAATGTAATACAATAATTTTGAGTTTTAGAAATAATATGTTTGAATATCCAAAAAGATTTTATCATTTTATATATGGAATTTTCCACAATATATATGATAGAATATATCATTATAGGCATCCAGAAGTTCGTAAATCAAAGATTTCTTTATTAGGCAATTCAATTAGAAATATAGGTTGGTCTTGGAAAAAGTAATTTTATTTTATAAGATAACTTGATTAAAGAAAAAAAAGAGAATTAAAGACTTTAAAATATAAATAATTATTATTGTAAAAAGATATTAATAAATAATAAAAATAAGAAGAAATTAAATATTGATTTTATAAATATTTTCATATTATAAAAAGATTATTGAATATTTTTCATTTTTTTTTTATTATTTTTTTATTATTTATTTATATAATAAGAGTTTTAGATAATAATAATAATAATAACATATATGTGGACAATAATAACATTGCATGTAAATAACGGTATTAATAATTCAAATAATAATAATAATAATAATAATAAAACTCTGATTATTTAAATAATGTTCTTTTATTCAATAATATCTTGAAATTCATTCAAATAAATTAATATTAAAGAAAAAAATGATTATTAAATATCAATTTAAAATTAATATTATTGATTTGACAATTATTAAAAAAAAGAAAAAAAAAATAGTAATTTATTAAATACATTTGTAGGTTATTATAAAAGAAATATATTATTAAATAAATTAAAAAAATTAAAAAAAAATGAATAGTTGTTAGAAATACTTAAATAATTTGTTAAATAATATTAAATCTTATTAATATTCTAAATGATTTTGTAAAGATAGATTTCCTTGTCTAACTTTTCTTAAAAGTATTTCATCATATTGTTGATATGTTAAAAAATCATGTCTTGATTTCCATATTATAAAAAAAAGTATAATTTTCCACATAAAATTGAAGAAAGTAAATACTTTAGAAAAATTTCTTAAATCACCTTCTTCAGAACTTACACTCCATGCTGGAAAAAAAATAATCATCCAGATAATATCCATTATTAAAGATAGAAATATGGATACAAGAATAAATTTAAATCCATTAATACTCCAACGTGTTGATAAAAATCCTTGATTTCCTAAATTACACCAAAATATATAAGATGTTATTAAAGAATCTAAATAACATGATCTTGTAGCACTTGCAATCCATTGAAGTAAAAATGAAATAAAAATTACATATTTATAAAGTACATCAGAACCATTAATTTTAAATTGAGTTAATGAATTATCTAATTTTTCTGCTAAATAATCAGGAATTGATGTTAAATAAATAAATAATGAAGTATTATTATTTTTTGGTAAAAATGGTTCATCTAAATAAGTTAATTCATTTTGATAATTATTTAAATCTTGAATTTTTTGATCACGTTTTTGTTTAAATTCTCTAAGATAACTTTTATATAAAATATGTTTAGAATATAACCATTGACAAGAAATTAATAATGAACCTATTATAATATTATCATTATTATAAATTTCTTTTCTCAATTCATGTTTTCTTTGATCAGCTAATTCATCCAATATAATAATACATCCTCCTAAATGAAAATTATTAGAGTTTTCAATTAATATAATATCTAAATAATTTTCTTGAGATCCAAATTTTCTTTCAATTTCAAAACTAAATAGTTCATTCCAATAAATACATTTTTTATCATCATGATATTTTTTAAATTGAGTTTCAATAACTTGATTTTGACATTCCAAATGTATTTTATAATATACATCTAAATCTAATTCTTTTTGAAATTCAAAACTTACAACTTGTATCATTAATTTACTTTCTTCTTGTTCATATTTATTAGTAATACTTTCATATCTTCTTAAATTATTTTCGGCTTGTTGTCTTAATTGTTCTAATACTTCAAATTCTTTAGAACATGTATCTAACATTGTTTGTAATTCCCATCTTCTTTTTAAATAATTTTCTTTTAATTGTTTACCAGTACATTTTTCATTATAATTTGATTTAATAGAAAAAAATATTTTTTTAATAATTTCTTGATTTAACTTAATATTAGAAGATTTAATTCTTTGTTGTATTTCTTCTAAAGAATAATATTCATTATCTCTTATTCCCATAATAGAGAAATATTCTGATAAATCTCTAAAATTAATATTAATTAATATATTATAAAAATTAATTAATATATATTTTCTTACCTCTTTATTTGTTGAATAAAAACTTCTCTATTTCTTTGTAACATTAAATTATCAGAAAAAATTTGTCCTTCCATCATCATTTTTTTTTTTTAACAAAAAAAAAAAATGAAAAAAAAAAAATAAAATTTCTTTAGAATCTTAATAATTATAAATTAAACATGAAATTTGAATATTTAATGGAGGGGTAAATAAATAACATGTATAATTTGGCGGGATCGTATAAAATAAAATAAATAATATATTTCAAAAGAATTAATTAAAAAATAATAAATAAAAATATATATTTAAAATATTATTGTAATAATATAATTAATAAATAAGTAATTTCAAAATATTAAAATAATATATTTTAATTGATTTAATCTAAATATATTTCTAAAATAGATTTTAATGAATTCCACATTAGATCAGAGTAATATTTTAAATCTATTTCTTGATTATTTTTAAATGAATTTTTTATAGAACTTGAAATAATATATTTTTGATATTCAATAGAATAACTTATTATTAATTCTGAAAAACAAGAAATATCAATAGAATTATCAATATCTTCAATAATACAATAAGAAAATAATTTATAAGTATAATCATCAATTTGTCCAGATGCAATACAATATATATAATTATCTTCTAATTTTTCTTCAAAATTTGATATAAATTTAAAATTATTAAAATTATTTTGAAAAATATCAATTTGATATTGATTATTATTTTTTAAAAAATTCCATTCTTCTTCAAATTTATCAGGATCAATTAATAAAGATTGTTTATATTTAAAATTTATTTTATTTATATTTATATTATTTGATTGAATATTTGATTGAACAAAAATATCACTTTTATTTTTTATATTATTATTAATGTTATTATTTACATGCAAATTATTATTATCATATAATTCATTATTAAAATAACCAAAATAATTAATTTTTTTACCAAATGATTTAAAATGATCAAAAATAATAGAAAAAGTATTAAAATCTTCAATTAAATAATCTTTTTTCCATCTATGAAAATAATCTTTAAGTATATAAATTGAGTTAGAAATATTTATTTTATCAATATCTGATTCATTATTAATAATCATTTTAGCTAATTTATAATCATATTGTAATAATCTATAATAAAAAAGTGCTTGATCTTTAACTTGTGGATAATCTAATTTTTCAATAGTAAATGATAAAAGATTTCCTAATATAGGTCTAATATCATCGGGTGAATAAAATAAAAGTTTACAACAGCTTGTTAACATAATACTAAACAATTTAGAAAATTCATTTTCTAAATTATTAGAATTATTATCTATTTTATTATTAAATAATTCAATAGCATTATTTATAATATCATTTAATATAATAGCAATATCATCTTGTATATAATCAGGAAATTTTGTAATAATCCATAATAATGAATTAATTCCATTTATATTAAAATTAAGTTTTTCAATTAAATCCATATTAATAGATTTTTTTATTATTTCAATTAATAACCAAGGAAATGATTCAATAATTAATTCTAATCCCATTAATGTAGAAGATAAAACATGTTCTTTTTCTGAATTAAGTAAATCTTCAATATAATTAATATATATTTTAATTATATCAAATTCTTTAATCATTTCAATAGAATCTTCTATATTATCATAATTATCTAATTTAATTTGTATATATTTAATAATAACAATTGACATTAAATATATAGATTTATGTATTAATAAATTATTTTTTAATTCATATGAATAATGATATAATTCTTCTAATATTAATATACCATTATTTTCAGAAAATATAAATGGAATTAAATCTAATTTAATATTTTGTATATAAAATGGATCTCCAATTCTTATTAACAATAATTTATATTCATCTTCAAAATAATAAAGTAAAGATGAAGAATAAAATTTATTTGAAGAATCAATATCATTTATATTTATTTCTTTACCATCTATTGAATAATTTGAAATAAATGAAAATAATAATCTTAAATAATTATATATTATATATGAAATTTCAGGAATAGATGTTGATGCTTGAGTAAAAAGTGGACTTTTAATACGTTGTATAACTTGAGAAAATAAATGTGGATATGGTTTTGTTAATAAAATAAAAATTTGTATACACATTAATAATATTGTTGTACTTGAATGTCTTATTATATCATCTAATATATTTAATATATTATATAATTCATCAGAAATTTCTTTTTGTTCACAAGAATTATTTTTATTTACAATATATGGAATATAACTTAAAAGTAGCTTTAAAATACTATATTGACTCCATTCATTAAATAATTTAATATTATTAAGTATTTTAAATATAAAATCTTTTGAATATCCTAATCCTCCTTTATCTTTATTTATTTCATTTAATACATATATTAAATTAATAATAGTATGTGGATCTAATTCTGTATCTAACATTAAATATAGATTATTTAATAATTGAGTATTCATAAATTCACTTTTAGAATATTTAAAAAATTTTAAACAACCCATAACTGCTGTTTTTCTTACATATCCAACCATATCATTTAATCCATTTTTAAGTATTGGTTCAATATATTCGATTGCTATTGGTATTTTTAATGATGAAAAACTTTTTAAAGCCAAACTTCTTATTACTGGATCTTCATCTTCACTATCTTTTCTTAATGTATTTATCATTAATAATGCTAATTCACTATTTTTTTCTGCATAATGAGTTAAATATAAATATATTATTTTTTTCTCTATTTGATCTTGTGTTGCACTTGCAAGAATCATTAAACTATACAAACAAGAAACATCGACACCTAATGTCATTAATGCTATCACTTTTTGAAAAATTTCAATTCTTTTGTCTCTGTCTTTTATTTGTATTATGTTTTGTAATTTTTCATATAAATCATTAACTTCACCTCTACGATGATCTACAAAAAATTCATTATTTTGTTTATTTTCTATATTTGTATCGGTGACTGTTACTGTATCACCATAACTTATTGAAATTCCACCTTTACGCATTTATTCTGTTTATTTCTTTTTTTTTTTTTTTTTTTTAATTAATTTTTAATAAATACCCACAATTTTTATTTATGTATATGAAAAAAAAAAAAAAATGAATAAATCCCGGTTATACAAAATTAAAACACCGGTACTCGAATTTGTTTGTTATATTAAATACCGGTATATAAATAAAAACATTGCATGACTTAATTAAAAGAAAAAAATAATAAATAAAAAAAAAAAAGTTATTTTTTCTATAAATATAAATCTATCAAATAATTAAAAAAAAAAATTACTTCAAGTTTTAATAAAACTATTTTTAAAAAAAATTTTTTCCCATTATTTTAATCTCTTTTATTATTATAAATTACATTGTTAGTTAAATTTTTATATATTTTAAATTTTTAATATTTAACTGTTTAAAGAGTAACAAATGTTGGTTTCATTATAGCACGTTCACTTGCAAGATAACAAAAGAAAAGTATTCCAAGAAAAATATGAACAATCATCCAAATTAAAATTAAATAAGTTAATGGATTACTTAAAAAATTATCTTTGATAGATTTTGTTGTATAAGAATCTGTATCAACAAGTTGACGAAATATTACTTGTGTATTAATAAAATCTAGAAAATATATTATAAGAATAAAGAAATATATAATTTTTTTTGAAAATACATACATAATTCTTATATTGATTATTAATTAAATAAATATCTTTTAATATAAATTATTATATCTAAATCTCAATATATTTATATTAAATAAATTATTATTTAATTAAAGATAAATTGTGTGATTTAAAATATAAATATCACCGCTTTTAAAGATAAATTAAAATAATAAAAAATTAAAAAATGAATAAAAAAAAAAAAAAAAAAAAAAAGTAAAAAAGATATAAAAAATTAAATTGATAAAAATATTAAAATCATTTTTATTTAAAAAAATTTTTTTTTTTTCTCTATTATAATTAATTAATAAAATTCTTGTTTTTATTTCATTTTGATTAAATAGAATTAATAAATTATTATTTATTTAAAAAGAAATTTTATTAAAAAGAGAAAGCGTCGACCACAGGATTCGAACCTGTGCGCGGAGACCGCACTTGATTTCTAGTCAAGCCCCTTAACCACTCGGGCAGATCGACCGACTGCGAGTGAAGGGAAAATTGAAAATAATATTCAACTTAAAATATCCATAAAATTACGTAAATTAGACCATATCAACGTTTTTTTTGTATTTGGTAAATAAAAACAAGCTTCAGTTTGTGTTGCTTGAAATATGACATATGAAAAAAAACGTGCTAAACCCCAAAAAATTAATGATATTAACATAAATATAAATATAGATCTTGAAAAATTACTTCCTTCATGAGTAGCAACTTGAATTTGATATCTTGCTGCTTCAAATTCTCTATTTAAATCAATTGTTTGATCAAATGATAAAGGAAATGGATCTAAATCGCCACTAAATTTAAATAATATTTTTACATAATTATCTTTTTCATCATTTATTTGTTCTTTTCTCTCAAATTTTTTTCTATGAATATCATCTTCATTTATTAAACTATCACTTGAAACTTGTGATGATAATGCTAAAGCATATTTTTCAACTATTGATTTATATTTAGAAGGTATATTAATTTTATTTGGAATATTTATTGGTCTTGTATCATAATTTTGAATCATGTAATCAGAATTTAAATCTATATTAATTGGTTCATCTAATGAAACTAAATCACTTTTTTTTTTATTTAAATTAAAATCTTCATTATCTAATTTAATTAAATCATTATTTTTAATATTAGTATTATTAATACCGTTATTTACATGCATATTATTATTTATTAAATTTGTTTGTATTAAAGATAATGGTATAAGATATTTATTGTAATAATTATATCTTATAACATTTCTAATAAATGGTGATATATCTGAAAATAATATTGGTTTTAATAAATAACTATATTCATTTAAATTATATTCTTTTTTATTTAAATTAAATATATTCTTATTTATTTGAATTAATGATAAAGCTTCTGTTTGATAAATAGATCTATCTTTTATATTTATTGATTCCATTTTAGATATTGATGACTTTAATTGATCTACATATGCTTCTCCTTTATATAATATTGATTTAGGATCCATTCTTATTTCATTACACATTGGACATAATAATGGCATAGGACCTCCTACTAATATATCCAAATTCTCACCAATTGTTGGATCTTCAACTATTTCTGTTGGAAAATGTTTAAAATTTTTTCTTAAACTACATTCTAAATGTCTTCCTAATATTCTATAATCTTTAGCACATTTATTTACCCATATTCTACAATTTTGAACTTTAATTCTTTCATATTTAACTAATCTTCTGTAACATGCTCCACTAGTTGTTATATATATAAATGGAATTAATAAAAAAAGTATAAACAATAAATTTAAAATACGTATAATCATTGGTAATATTTTACAACAAAATCCTAAAAATCTTGTTCTTTTAGATGGTGAAAAAAAATAACTTCTTGGTATTCTACTAAAATATCTAAAACTGAATCCCAATATAAATGATAATAATGAAATAATTAAACTTATTATACATAAAAAATAAACTGAATATATTATTAATATATATGAACCAGGTATTGGTATAAAATTAAATATGGGTGTTATACCACAATGTGATATATTATTTATATCACTTGGATCATTAACAAAATGATCATAATTATTATTTTCTGGATTTGAATTTGCTAACAATCTAACAAATATAAATGAACTAATGCAATATATTAAATATATAGATGATTGTAAATGATACCATTCTTTAAGTCTCCAACTTTGTCTTCCTTGTTTAAAATCTTCAATTTTACATATTATTTTTTTTTTTAATCTGTCAAATATTTCATTCTGTTTCATTATTTTAAGATCATCAATTATTTAAATTTATATTTTAATTAGAAATTTTAAAGATTATTATTATATGATTTATTATTTTTATATTTAAATATTTCACCCTTTTTGCACACTAAATTTTAACATATAATTATTGGGTGTTTTAATATTAAAATAATCAAAAATTTAATTTTTATTATTTTAAAATTAAATATTCAACAATTAAAATATTAATTTTAATTAAATAATTTATAAACCGGGAATAAATAATATTCATTTATTAATTAAAATGTCATTAAAGACAATATTTCAAGAATAGAAACATATGAAAAAAAAATAGTAAGAAACTAAAAAATAAAAAATAAAAGAAAAAAAAAAAAAGAATTAAGAAACAAAAATAGATGATAAAATACAATTATTAACTTAGAAATTATCTTAGTAAATAAATATATATATGTATAAAATCAATTAACAATTAGAATAAAAATTTAATGAGTAAAGAATAAAACTGTTTTGTTGATTCTTTTATTGAAAAATCACAAACAAAAGAACATTATATCTATTTCTCTTGAATTATATGATCTTATTTGTCGAAGTAAAAAAAAAAAAAAAATATTAAGAGTAAAACCAATAAGAATTTAAGCTGTAAACAAACAAACCATTTAAATCTTTTTGATTGAAATAACTAGTAATTTGTAGTAATATTTTCCCATTTCCCTTCAGTCCAAAAATTACCTTCTCTATTATTTGTATTAAATAGACTATGATGAAATAAATTCCATGAGTTATTACTATCACCAATATTAACTACATTAGATTCTATTCCACGATTAAATTGTAGATCTCTCATTATGGACTTATCATTATTAGAAATATCACAATCATTAATAAAATTAAAACCATAGTCATCAAAATGGTTATCAAAATATAATTGGGAGTTAACATTCTTTCCATCATTTGTACATCTAGTGTTATTATAATGAGGTGTAGAAGTATCAGTATTATTATTAAGATCACTAGTAAAATTGCATTGATTAAGATTATTAGAATCTCTATTTTGTTGAGTAATATAAATATTATTAAAACCAAAAGATGGATTAGAAAGATTCCAATCTGAATTGTTATTATTAGTCTCAAATTGTCTATCAATAGGATTATCTGATAGTGATAGAAGCTGTAAATGCATTAAATAAGACATTTGTTCAACACTTGTACTATTACTATAATCATCAACATTGCATATCGGCTCCTGAGTATTCCTCAATTTAATATTATTTCTATTTCTTTCTTCATATTCTGACCAAGAAAATCTACTAAAATCATAATTCGGTAATAAAGATGAATTTGAATCGTCATTATCATTATTACAAGGAAAATTCAGACTAATAGCATTGTATGGAGGTGGTGGTATATTAATATGATCCCTAGCATGAACTAAGTCATCATTATCAACATTAATGGAGAAATTCGTTTTATTAGGAGAACCTGAAAGTCTGTCTGTTTCTTTTCTTTGAGAATCTCTATTAGAAGATTTCCTCGAATCACCTTTAGAGGTAATATTACTTCGATTTTGTGTATGTAGAGGTGTTTCACATCCTGTTGAGGGAGTAACAGGAGATTCATTGATATTATTAATAGGAGTTAATTCACCACCTCTTATTGAATCATTAGTGAATTTTTTATTTTGAAGATTAGAATTAGATTTATTATTAACTGTATTATTATTATTAGCTGTATTATTATTAGAATTATTATTAATACCGTTATTTACATGCACAATATTACTATTGTTTGAATTATTATTATTATTCGAGTTATTAGTTGTGTTATTATTATTATTATTTGTATTATTATTATTAGTTGCATTATTATTATTATTATTTATATTATTATTATTATTATTATTATTATTATTATTATTATTATTATTAGAACCATTATTAAATATATTTCTTCCTCCTCTTTTAGGAGAATTACTACTTATATTCGTATGTAGTTTATTTCTAGAATGTTTATTACTCTTGAAACATAAATCGCTATTAGTATTACTCTCTTTATTCTTAACAATAACTTCACTAAGTTCATCAATATGTTCCATTTCATTAAACTTATTGCAATCATGAACCAATCTTTGACGTTCAATAACCTCTGGTCCTTGAACTGGATCGAATTCTATTGTTTCAGGATTTCTAAGTTCATCCAATCCATGTGCAAATGGACAATAATGTTTCGTACATAATGGATACTCACGGCATAATTGTGTTTTGTATACTAATACATGGTACATTTGTTCCTCTTTAGTATGAGAAAACATACACATCCTACCTCTTTGACAGTAATTCTTAACACGCATCTTCTTATTTTCATTCTGGAATACAACATTTGGACATAAGTTTGGTCTATATGCATATTCATAGGGATTCCTACGATGCCAAGAAAGACAATGTGAAAATGGACATCTTTCATCTAATTCACAAACACCATGCAGAGCCTTTCGCTCACATATTCTTGTTCTGAAACGCGAAAGCTCAGTCATACTCATATTCTGACTCAACGGCATTTTTACTTTTTTTTTTTTTTTTTTTTTTT
>JIBL01000128.1:0-48118 GCA_001593455.1 Cryptosporidium baileyi
AAAAAAAAAAAAAAAAAAAAAAAAAAAAAAAAAAAAAAAAAAAAAAAAAAAAAAAAAAAAAAAAAAAAAAAAAAAAAAAAAAAAAAAAAGAAAAAAGAAAAAAAAAAGAAAAAAGAAAAAAAAAAAAAAAAGTAAAAAAAAAAATTTTTAATATTAATCAAATGAAATAATATATTGATGTAAACATTTTTTTTTAATATCTTCTTGATTAAAATTATTATATTTTTTTTTATTATCTCCAAATTTAGTATTTATATTATTAAAACATTTTTTATGAAAAATATTTCCACAATGAAATATATATAATTGATTATTATAATCTATATTATCATTATTTTTTTGAATTATATTATAATTATCTGTAATAGTTTCAATCTCATTTTTTTTAAAATGATTATTTAAATCTTTTAAAGAAAAATCATTTATTCCATTTGAAATAACATTAAAATTATATGAAAAAGATTCTTGTTTATTTTCTAAATTAAAATTATAATTTTTATTTAATAATTCTTTACAATAATGACAATAATTATTATTTAAATCAAATTTATTTATTAAAATATGATTATTAATTTGATCATCTGATAATAAATTTATACTTGTAGCTTTTTTCATATTATTTATTAATGAATTAAATATATATAATAAATCATTTTGAAATAATAATGTTATTTCATCATTACATTTATCAATAAATAATTTACTATCCATCATATTCATTGTTAAATGGCGCCAAAACTTACATGGTATATTATTAACATGTTGAATTATTAATTGTAATATTGGTTTAATAAAATTATAATAATTATTTATTGAATCAGAAAAAATTTTATTTAATTTATTATTAAATAAAAAATCTGATAAATTACTAAATTTTACAATATATCTTGTTAAAATATATTGATAATATTGATTACATAAAATATAAAATATTAATATATAATATAATATAATCATTAATTCATTACCATATATATTTATATATATATTTTTATTAATTTTTGAATAATGATTTTTTTTTAAAATATTATTAATTATATTTATTAAATCTTCATTATAATTTTTATTTAAATAATCATTAATTTCAATAAATAAATATTTAATTATATTTATATATAAATATATAATAGGATTATATTTATTTAATGTTGAATAATATTTATTATTTGTAAAACAATAACAAAATATAAAACTTAAGAATTCAATAATATTATTCCATAATTTAAAAAAATCATCTTTATTATTATTTTCTTCTTGAATTATAAAGAATAAAATAGTTTTATAAATATCATTTTTTTTATTAATAATAAATAAATCTTTATTATATTTATTTATTAATAAATTATTAATTAATAATAAATCATTTTTTAATTTTAATATACAATTTTCTGATATTAATTGATAATTATTTTTATTTATTAAATATGGATTATTTATAAATATATGATTTATATATATCATTCCATATATATTATTATATTCATAACATATATTAAAACATTCATTAAATGGAATATTTATTAATTGATTTGATATCAATGAATTTTTATACCAATAATCTAATAATTTAATAATATTAATATCATTATTATCTTTAATATATATTATTAAATAATTAGGTATTAATTTATTGATAAAATTATTCCATTGTGAATTGATTGAATTTTTATATAAATCATTTTCATTAAATAATAATTTTGTTAATAATAATTTATATATTTTATTATTTAATTCATTTTTTATTATATTATAATAATCAATTATATTATTATTATTATTATTATTATTATTATTATTATTATTATCTATATTTAAACATTTATTTAATATATAAATAATTAAATCAATTGTATTTAATGAATCAATATCAATTAATAAATCAGTATATTTAATAATAAGTTTAAAAACATGATTATAATTAAATATATTAAATTTTATACCTTTTTCTATTGTATTTATTATATAATTAAATGAAAATAATATATTATTATTATATTCATCCATAATATATAATTCTTTTAATATATTATTATTAATAAAATATTTTTTAGAAAATATATCTAATATATTTTCTAAATCATATATTTGTATAGATAAATATAATGATAGATTATATAATGAATATTTTTTTAATATAATTGATAATTCTTTATTTATTTCCAAATTATTTAAATTAGATTTTTTAATTTCATATTTATCTATATATATACAATTTAATAATATTTTTAAAAAATTTATTCCTTCATTATTTTTATTACTATTAATAATTGATATTATTAAATAATATTCCATATTTTTTATTAAATAAAAAATATTTTTTGATAATTCTATATAATAATATAATTTTTCTATTATAATAAAAATTGATTTTAATAATAAATGATAATATTTTTCATTATTTAAAGAATATTTATTTAAATTTAATAATAACCATATAATATAATTTCCAAGTAAATAATATTCTGATAATTCAATATTAATATTATTTAAATTAATATTATTAATAAAATCAAATATTTGTGATCTTATATTTTCAATATTATTATTCGTTTTATTGTAATTTTTTATTAATGAATTATAAATATAATATTCTAATTGATTTTCCATTAAAATTAATAATTTTTTATAAATTATATTATTATTATTAATATTAATATTATTATTATTATTATTATTATTATTATTAGTAATATTATTAATATTATCAATTCTTTTTTTTAATTCTATTAATATAAATATATATAATCTATAAGATAATGTTATTAATATTTCACAATAATTTTTTATAACATATTGTTTATTATTTATATTAATATTTTTATTAAATATATCAATAAATATTTCTTTATTAAATTTTAAATCCAAATTTTTAAAATATTGAGATTCTATTAAATTATTTTGATTAAAAATATTATTAAATGGATAATTATCAAAAAATATTAATGAATTTATATAATAATAATAATTTTGTAAAACAAATTCATTTTCTATTTGATATTGATAATTTATAATATCTTTTTTATATTCATTATTAATAATATATTTTTCATATAATAATAACATAATTTTTTTAAATAATTCAATAGGATCTTTATTATTATATAAATATAATATTATATAACTTGTCCATAAATTGTTTTTTTTAAATAATGGTACAAATATTAACCATGGATTATTATTATTATTATTATCTTTATCTATATTTAAAGTTCTAATCATAAAATATTGTATTTCATTCATAAATAATTTTTTATTAATATCTAAATTTAAATTTTCATCTATTTTTAAAAATTCTTTATTATACCAAATTAATATAATTTTTAATAAATCAATATTCATATAATTCCATTTTATATCACCAGAAATAAATTTATAAATTAAAATTTGTATATAATAATCAAAAATTGTTATTTTATAATTATCATTTTTTTCATTATATTTATATATATTAATATCATTAAATGATTTAATTATTTGTATTATTTCATCAAATAAATAATTCCATAATTTTAATCTTATCATTGAATCAAATATTAATAAAATAATTCTTTTTATCTCATAATTAAAAAAATCTAATTGATTAAAATTATTTATAAAATTATTTAATAATGAATTAAATATATTTTTTAATATTATTGGTATTATATTTCTATTAAAATTATTCCATGTTAATAATGGTGGTAATTTATTTTCATATAATGTAATAAATGAACTTGATAATTTAATCCATTGTAATATATTATAATTATTATTTTTAATATTTTCAATATTATTATTATATTCATTTTCTAAATAAGATATCCATGATTTAAATAATATATTAAATATTATAACTTTATCATTTAATAATAATATTATTTTATTATTTTTATTTTTATTATTCATATTATAAATTAAAGATTGTCCAAATAAATAAAAAGTTTCTTGTAAATCATTAATAATATTTTTAGATACAACAAATAATCTTTTATTAAAATTATTATATTTATATATACAAACTAATATTTCATTATAATCAGTATTTATAGATTTTATAATAGGATATATATAATCCAATTTTTTATTAATATTATCATTATTATCATAATATGCCTTTATTATTTCTAATTTATTATTATTTTTATTAATTTTTATTGTATTATTCATATTATTATAATTATTCATTATTTGATATATATATATATCATTTAATCCTATTAATAATACAATAATATTATCAGAAATAACTTGAATTCCATTAATAATATCAAATAATTTCCAAATTTTTGTAATATTTAATTTTATATCTATTTCATTTGAGTCTTTAAAATTTTCAAAAGAAGTAATTTCATATATACAAATATATTTATTAATTGTAACAATTATTTTTATATATAAATCATTATTATTATTATTATTATTTTCATCAATAAAAATACTATTAGGACGAAGCCAATTTGAATAAACACATGTTATTTCATTTTCTTTTAAAAAAATATTTTTTGTTTTTAAGTCTTCAACAACATCAATTACTTTACATAAAGCAGGATATGGTAACATACTTATAATAGAAATTTTTTTTTTACCATTAATTAAATATAATTGATGATGATCTATTAATGTTATATTTCTTTTATTATTATTATTATTATTATTATTATTATTATTTAAATTATTATTATTAATTAAATTATATTTAATAAGTGGTGGATAAGGTAATGGTTTAAATTCATGTATTAATTCTTCATCTGAATGATAAAGAAAAATATTTTCTATTATATCCCATATTTCGTTGTTTAATTTTAAAATAATTACATATAAATTGCCATATAAATCACTTATAAATAATGCCAATTTATTAACAAAATCATGATCTCTTATATCTATAAACTCATGATTTAATATACCACTTTTAATATATTTATTAATTTTTTTTAATAATATAATTAGATTGTTTTGATTGTCATTTGAATTAATATAAATAATTTTTTCATTATTATTATTATTTATACCGTTGTTATTATTCATATCAATATTATTTATACCGTTATTATTATTCATATTAATATTATTTATACCGTTATTATTATTCATGTCAATATTATTTATACCGTTATTATTATTCATGTCAATATTATTTATACCGTTATTATTATTCATGTCAATATTATTTATACCGTTATTATTATTCATGTCAATATTATTTATACCGTTGTTATTATTTATGTCAATATTATTTATACCGTTATTATTATTCATGTCAATATTATTTATACCGTTATTATCCAAATTTTTTACATTTTTATTTGTTAAAAATAATTTTGTATCTTTAACATTTAATTTCCATAAATAAATATTGCCATCTATATTTGCTATTGATATATATATATAATCTTTACTATTACTCTTTATAGTAGTTATAGATGTTATTTTTGAAAATAAATCATCTATAGGATTTATTAGAATATATTTATCGACATTAATATCTAATGTTATTATTAAGTAACCTTTAATTGTACCAATAAATAATAATCCATTATTATTATCGTGAGCTATTGAAGATGGTAAACCAGAAATACTATTATTTAATTCAATATAATCATCTAGAAATATATTTTTATTACCAGTTATTGCAAATTTATTATTATTATTATTATTATTATTGTCTATTAATAATATTTTATCTTTTGATATTTCATCTATATTACTTAATTCATCATTAGAATGTAAATTTGGTTCAAGTAAAATACAGTCATTAATATTTAATCCATCTATTATTAATTGTTTTCTATATTCTAATATATTATTATTATTTAAATAAATATCTAATATACATTTTTTAAAAATATAATTTATAGTATCAATATAATACTCTTCAAAATTATTATCTTTTTCAGTTATTAAAGATTTTTTTAATACAATATCATCAATTTCCGAATCATAATCTTCAGAATCAGTAAAAGAAGAAATATCGTAAGATGATTTATTTTCTTCTAATGTGAGTAAATCATCATCAGAATCATTTACAGATGATTCTATTGAATTTAAATCAAAACTTTTTAATTGATCTTCATTCATATTATTAATTATTTAATTAATTAATATAAATATTAATTTAATATTAATATATTGAATAAATAAAAGAAAAAAAAAAAAAAAAAAAAAAAAAAAAAAAAAAAAAAAAAAAAAAAAGGAAAAAAAAAAAAGACAATTAAATACCCTCATTTTATAAATGATTTTATTTTACAAATTAAATATTAATAATATTTAAATGATAATATTTTTATTTTTAATATTAAAAATAAGAAATTTGTTTTAATATTTAAATTTAAAAATTAATAATAATAACAATAATACTTTGAATAATAATAATAATAATAATAATTTAATCAATAATAATAATTTGAATAATATTAATAATATTGCTAATAATAATAATAATAATAATAATAACTTTTTTTTTTTTTTAAATAATTGATGAATTTCGAAAATTTATTGGCAAATTGTATTAATAGAAATGAAATAAATGATGATGATATTAAGAAAATTTCAGAATTATTAAAAATTAAAAAAATTACAATAAATGATTTAATTATTTCATTAGAAGGTGAGTTAACTTCACCAATAGTTAATCAAAAAAAAAGAGGAGTAGAAATAATCGAAAATATTTTATTTAATTATCTTCCTAATGATTCTTTTACATCTAATCATATTAAATTAATAACATGTTTTATATTAAATTACATTTCTGATTGGGTTTGTATAGACAATGTTATTGGAATAATTAAATGTATATTACAAACACAAAATTCTAAAAAATTAAAAAATATTATAATTGATATAAGAGATGATGAAAATATGATGGATGAATACTGTTTTCATCCTATTATTGAATTAAATAATATTAATAATGAAGATAAAAAAAATGAATTATTAAATTTAGGTAAATTAACTAATAATGGTAAATATATAAAAACTTATATAGAAATATGTTCTTATCATAAATTTAATAATTTATTTAATATCAAAGATGCTAAAAATGATAATGAACTATATGAAATGAATTTATTATTTTATATAATTACACAAATATTATATAAAGTACCAACAAGACAATTAATATATACATCTAGAATAAAAATTATAGATTTATTATTATTTATTATTAATAATGATGATTTTTTTGATGAATTAATAAGATTAGGTCCTGGAATTATTCCAATAATAATACAACATATAGAGAATGAGAAAGATCCAAGAATTTTAATTAAAGCATTTCCATTAATAAAAATATTAATAGAAAAATTTAGATTTATAATAATTTCATATGATAAAGAAAATATTAAAAAAAATTCAATTAAAAATAATAATGAATTAGAATTTGATTATTATCAGATTTATTATGGTAGAATACCAAATATATCAGAAGATGAAAAATTAATATTAATAAAAAAAAATGAATTATTAAATATAAATGATAATAATAGTGATATAGACGATAATTTTGATATTGATAATAATTATGACACAGATTTAATAAAAAAAGATAATTATGGTATATTATCAAATTTAATATCTGAAACATTATTTTGTTATTTTCCTTTACAATTTCAATCAAATAATAATTATCAAAATCAAATAGATAAAGTTTCAACAAAAGAATTAAAACATGAATATTTTTCTGTATTAACATGTTCTGATATTATTCAAGATTCATTAATACAAGCTATAGTTGAATATATTGATACACAAGGTTTATTAGAAGAATATTTTTTAAATTATCAAGATTTAAATATTAAAAATGAATATGATTTAGATAATTTATATAATAATATTATTAATAATAAAAATATTGATAATAATGATATAAATATTAATAATAGCATGAATAATAACGTTATAGATAATATTAATAATAATGGTATGGGTAAAATGGGTAATAATAATAACGGTATAGATAATATTGACATGAATAATAATAATAACGGTATAAATAATATTGACATGAATAATAATAACGGTATAGATAATATTGACATGAATAATAATAATAACGGTATAAATAATATTGACATGAATAATAATAACGGTATAGATAATATTGACATGAATAATAATAATAACGGTATAAATAATATTGACATGAATAATAATAACGGTATAGATAATATTGACATGAATAATAATAATAACGGTATAAATAATATTGACATGAATAATAATAATAACGGTATAGATAATATAGATATGAATAATAACAACAGTATGTATAATATTAACATAAATAATAACGGTATAAATAATAAACCTATAAATATGAATCAGTTAGATGAACAAGCATTAAATGATGTAATAGAATTATTTGATATGATAAAATATGAATTAGATCCATATATTATTAATAAATATATTTCTGGTATATTTTTATTAATTAATGAATTATTAAAAAATACAATAATATCAACTGAAAAAACTTATTATTTATTATTAAAAATATTTCATATTTTTATTAATTATGAATTAAAATA
Source organism: Cryptosporidium baileyi (assembly GCA_001593455.1). Taxonomy (NCBI): domain Eukaryota; phylum Apicomplexa; class Conoidasida; order Eucoccidiorida; family Cryptosporidiidae; genus Cryptosporidium; species Cryptosporidium baileyi. Next base: position 8,508 of record JIBL01000128.1, read on the forward strand.
TATTAATGGTACAAATATTATTATAAATGCTATTAATAAATTTATTATTCCTAATATTCTTAAACGTTTAAATTCCAATAATCAACTTGATAAATTTATATTTAATATATTAAATATATTTATTTTAACAAATAATAAATATATTATTGATAATATTAAAAACAATTTTATTTTAATTGATATATCAAAAAATAATGTACAAGAAAGAATTAATATTAATTTAAAATTATTAATAATGATTTATTTTTTATCTAATAATATAAAACAAGATTATGAAGAAAATGATAATAAAATATATAAATATAGAATAAATGATTATTTAAATAATATAAAAAAAGAAGATATTAATATATTAAATAATAATATGAATTTATCAAAATTATTATTATATATAATTATTAAATGTATAAATAAAGAATATGAATTTTTATTTGATTCGATATTTTTAGTAATAAAAGATTATTGGAATAATTATAATAAATTACAAGAAAATAATAAAAATTATTTATTATCTATTACTTCATTATTTTTTATAATAAATGAAAATAAATCAAGAGATATTTTTATTGATTATATTAATAATATAAAATCTTTAAAAGATTATGAAAATCAAAATATTATTAATTTATTAGAATATATATTATATACAACAATAAAAGATAAAGAGCCATCAGAAATATTAATATTAAATTTAATTGAAAATAATATTAAAAATGATATTTTTGATCAAATAAAAAGAAATAATAACATAAAAGATTTAAATTATATTTATAATAATATAATTAATATATATAATATTTTAAATAATAATAAATGGAAATATTTAATTTTTGATAAATATTTAAAATTTACATTAATTGAATGGATTAATAATATATTTGAATTAATAAATAATATTGAAGAAAATAATATTTTAGAAAACAAAAATTTATTTTATAATTTATACAAATATTTAAGTATATTAACATTTAGATTATTTATATATAAAATAAATAAAAAATATCAATATAATATGATTAATGAAATATTTAATATTATTTCATCAAATATGACAAATATTAATAATAAATGGTTTTTATTAATATATTTAAATGAATTTATAAATCAAATATTATATAATAAAATAAAAAACAATATTAATATAGATAAAATTAATGATATTTGTATTAGTTGGTTAAATAATAGAGAATCAAGTATATATATGCAACAAGATAATATAAATAATATAGAAAAATTGAATAAATTATTTAATATTGAAATAGAAAAATTAATTATGAACCTTTTATATATTAATAGAAATAATTATCAAAGTTTAAATGAATTAAATATTAAAGATTCATTAATATATAAATTAAATAATAAAAATTTTATAATATTTGGTAAAACATTAAAATATTATTTATTTAATGAAATTGGTAATTATAATATAATTTATGATGAAATTGAAGATTATTTAAATAATTTAATTTTAAAAAAAGATTTTGAATGTTTATCATTATATTCAATTAAATTATTGTATATTATTGGAAGTGATTTAAATTTATTAAAAAATCCATTAAATAAAGAATGGTATATATTAATTGATAAATCAAAATATATATTTAATAATGAAGATTTGAATAAAAATGATTTATTAACTCAAAATGAAAAAATATCATATCTTAATACTAATAAACAATTAAATTTATTAACAATATATAGTAATAATAATATAGGTAAATATTTGTATGAATTGATTAAATTATATATAATGAATAATAATTTAAATGATAATAATAATAATAATTTAGATAATAATGATTTAAATAATAATAATGATTTAAATAATAATAATAGTGATTTAAATAATAATATGCATGAAAACAACGGTATTAATAATAATATGTATGTAAATGATGAAATTAATAATATAAAAAATAATGAAATAAATTCTATAGAATATATATGGCCAGAAATAATACAATTAAAAGAAAATTGTTATCCAATAATTAATTTAAATAATAAGAATGTACAAGAAAAAATATTAAAGATAAATGATATGATAATAAATTATTGTAATAATATTTCTTTATTAAATTATGTTAATTATGAAAATTTTATATTGTTAACAATTCCATTAATATCAAGTATTAATAATTTAAATATATTTAATATTTTAAAATCATATTCTTCAAATATTATTAGATTTACTTTAATGTTAACTCTTTTGGAAAATACGAATTATTTATCATATAAACTAATAAAGCATGAAAATGAAAAACTTTTTAATTATTTATTAGATTTTAAAAACAAAGAAAATCAAATTGATCAATTAATTATAATAAAAGACATAAAAGAATTATTTAAACATAAAAAAATATCAAAATATAATGATTTTTGGTATATTTTAAATGAAGAATTAAAAATATATAATTTACAATCATTAGCTTTATTATTAAAAATTTTGCATTACACAAGAGAAAATAAATTGATTATATATGAAAAGAATAATATTAATGTTGATAATAATAATGATAATGAAAGAAATGAACACAAATTAAATTTTGTATTTGACGATTTAATTATATATTCAGTATTAATATCAAATATTATTCAAAATCATCCAAATTCATTAATTAGATTCATTTCATATTTAATAATATCACAAATATTTAAGTTTCCAAGTATATTTAGAACAAATATTAAAGATACAATTATAAAATCATTATCATATACATCAAATAACGATCCAAATAAAAATTTGAGAAAGTTATCATCTATATTAAAACTTAAAATAATTACGTTAAGTGATCATATATATTAAATATATAAATGATAAAAAATATATTATCTATCATAATATATAAAAAAAATAATAATAATATAATGTAATATAATATATATAATTTAATTAATTATTTTATTTTTTGATTTTCGATTTGCTAATTTAAATTTTTTTAAATAATCTCTTGTTAATTGATTTCTTGTTTCTTTCCAATTATTTTCAATATACTCCTCATCTTTTTCTTCATATATCATAGGTATTCTATTAAATGCATCGGGATTCATTAATTCTAATAATTTTAATTCATTATTATTCGAATAGTCATGTAATATATTATTATTTGAAAGTTGCTCGTCCTTTTTGTTTGAAAAAAACTCTTTTTTCCACTCTTCAATATCAATAGTATTAATTTCTTTCATATTCTTTTTTTTTTAAATTAATATATTCATATAAAATTTATAATATATATATTATATATATATAATATATATAATATATATATATATATATATATTAATAAACTATATATCTAGATGAAACTGATACCGCTAAAAATATATGAAATTTTAACCTTGTAAATCTAAATAAAATATTATTTTCAACATATGGAAAATATTAATAAATATTATGATTTATTATTACAAGAATATAATTTAATTTCTCGTATTATATATAAGTTTAAAAATCAACATGGAAGATTAAATTATTTTAGAAGTATTTTCAGAATTACTAATGAATTAAAAATTTTTATTATTGCATATAATGAAACATTTAATAATTCTGAATCTTTTAACAATATTGAAATTTATTTAAAAAATATAAATGATGTTAAAAGAATAATTAGAAGAATTAAATGGGATCTTAAAAGTGCAGGTTTATCTATTTCTAGATTACTAGCACATGGATTTCATTTACCACTAGTATTCTTGTTACTTTCAGTATTAAGCAGGATATATTCAATAATAATAAATCTTGAAATAACTATAAAATTGATTTTAAAATCTCTTAAGTGTAATAATGATTCTAAAAATTACTCAAATATTACTAAACAAAATAATTTAAATAATTCTAATAATAATTTAAATAATATAAAAATTTTTGATGAAGAAGAAATAGATTTTGGTGAAATTGTTGATAATGTAGATAACAATATAAATTTAGATATTAATAATAATAATATAAATCACAATGAAAATATTAATGTAGATATACATGTTGATAATAATTATGAAGTTATTGAAAATAGACTTATAAAAGATAAATCTTCTTTAGATCATAATTTGAAAATTAGAATTAATAAAGCATGGAATAATCATTTAATTTTGCGTTCTAAAAGAAGAAAATTAAGATGAGCTTAATTAATAAAGATTATAGCGCCATGAATTATAATTTATTAATAAAGATTTAAAATAAAGATTTTAATGAATTAAGTAATTTATTATTAATGGTAAGTTATATTATTATATAAAACAACTCAATTAACAACAAAATTTATATTTATTTTAGTCTACATTACAAGAATTATTTTTAAAAGATTTTTCTGAACTTGATAATACGTTACAAGAAAATGATACTATATACAACGATGATGATAATATAAAAGAAGAAATTAATAAATTAAATGAATTAATTAGAAGTTATTCTTTGAATTTAGATGATTGTATTTATTCTACTTTTCAAGATATAATTAATGTAATTACTTTAATAGATAATAAAATTAATGAAAAATATGAATATATTAAATTATTATATAAAGAATATTTTAATGAATTATCAAGTATTGTAATAGATAAGTTAGATTATTTAGAAGTTGTTAAAAGAATTATATTAGAGGAGGATATTAAAAATATAAAATTGGATGATATATTATCTAATTCAATAATAATGACAATTACTATATCATTGAGTACAATTAAAAGAAAAATACCTTCTAAAGAAGATAGTAAAAAAATAATAGATACTATAAATTATTGTAATGATATTTTAAATCATAAATTAAATTTTTTAAATTTTTTACAGAATGTAGTAGAAAAAATTACTCCAAATTTGTCTGTATTATTGGGACCAAAAATAACAGCGATACTATTATCTGAATCGGGTGGATTGAGAAATTTAGCTGAAATGCCATCACAGAATATAATGTTACTTGGAAGTAATAAATCAAATAGAATTAATGGTAATTTTACAACAGGGCCATTAAGGATTGAATTATTACAAAGTATTATATCTCAAAGTGATATTGTTAAGAATGTTCCTGATATATATAAAAAGAAAGCAATAAGATTGTTATCATCTAAATGTAGTCTTTGTGCAAGAATTGATTTAACTAGTAATGATAGAACTTCATTACATGGGATAAGATTACGTGAATATATTTTAAATATGCTTAACAAGGCACAAGAACCACCACAGAAACCTCTAAAAAAACCTTTACCTGTACCAAAGGATTTCCCCAAATTTAAGCGAGGTGGTAGAAGAATAAGAAAAATTAAAGAGAAATTTAAACAAACACAATATAAAAAAGAAATGAATCGTGTTAAATTTGGAGAAGAAGAGCAAGAATATACAGTTGATGGAAAAACCATAGGTTTAGGTTTATTAAATAAAATGGATAATACCGTAAAAATTAAGGATATAAACATTGGTAATTTTAATAAAAATAATAATACTTTACCATCTAATAATGATTCAAAAAATGGGAATCATAGTTCAATTTCTTTTACTCCGTATCAAGGTATGATATTTTAATTTATAATTTTTTAATTTTCAATTTTTGACTTTTTTTTTTTTTTTTTTTTTTTTAACTATTTTTATTGCATGTGTTTGTATTATTTTACATTACGTGTCATATACCGGTAAAATAAGTATCCACATATTTTTAATAATATAATCCATAAATAATTGAATAAACAATTAAGATAAATTAATGAATTTAAATATATTTATTATAATTAATATTTAATGAAAAGTTAATAATAATGAATTCAGATTTAGGTGAAATAATTAAAAAAAAACCTTTAATACTATTAAATGATGCATATTGGGAACCTAATATTAAAGAATGGGTACCTAAATTAATGTTAGATGAATTAGATAAAGAACAAAAAAAAATTATTGTAAAAAAGTTATTTGTAATAGTATTAGCTCCAAGTAATGTTTCAAGATGCGACTCTTGTGGTAGAATAATAAATAAAGGTACATATAGAATAGGTGTTCCAGTTTATGATAGAAGGGGAATGTATGGTATAATAAATAGATGGAATCATATAGGTTCCTGTTCACAAAAATATTTAAAAAAAGGTATTCAGGGATATAATGAGAATTCTAGTAAATTGGAAGAGAGACTTTCAGATATTTTATTTGGATGGGAATACTTACCTATAGGTATAAAAGAAGAAATAATAAATTTATCCACAAAAGATGATATAATAAATGTTGAAGAGCATGATATAATAAATACAGATAATCTTGTAGATCGTTCTATAGTTGAATTCCGTGATACACCAACTAATTTAATATATGATTTATTAAAATTTCAAAAAGAAGGTCTTGCTTGGATGTGTAATCAAGAAAAATCCATTGCAAAAGGTGGTATATTAGCAGATGAAATGGGTATGGGAAAGACAATTCAAACAATTTCACTATTATTGGAACATGATATTCCACCTATAATAGAAGATAATAATGATGATATTATTGGAAAAAATTTAGTAATTGCACCAGTTGCAGCTGTATTGCAATGGAAACAAGAAATTGAAAAATTTACGAAACCTGGTTCACTCAAAGTACATATATATCATGGTTCAAATAGGGGAAAAGTTAAAAATAAAAATATTAGACAAGAATATGGTGGTGTTAATATTGATGAAGCAGATGTAGTAATTACAACTTATCCAACATTAGAAGCAGAATATAGAAAAATATCATCAACTTTTAAAACAAAATGCCCTTATTGTGATAAATCATATTTAAAAAGAACTTTAAGTATTCATTTAAGATATTTTTGTGGTCCTAATGCCAGAAGAACAGCTAAACAAGCTTTAACAGAAAGAAAAAGAGATGGATTAAAAAAAGCCATGAGAACATTAAAAATAGGATTAGAAGAAGGAGTTGATAAGGCAAAACAATTAGAAGATATTGCGCGTAGTTTACCAACAATAAGTAATGTTTATAGAGAAATACTTGCTAAGGCCGACTTATTAGATGAAGATACTTTAGCTTCATCTGTACCATGGTTTTCAAAAAGAAACAATAAAAGACAAAGTATTAAGGAAGATAAAGAAATTAATAAAGAAGAAATTATTCATAAAAAAGAAAATAGTTTGAATAAAAAGAATAAAGAAATAAGTTGTAAAAATGAAAGTGATAAATTAATTAATAAAAAAGAAGTAGATAAAAATGAAAATATTAATTTATTATTAGAATGGGGTGGTGTTAATTTACCATTAAAATCATCTACTGTAAAATCTATTAAAAATTTTTTAACAAGTATAGAAAATAGTAAAGATCATTTAATAAATAGATTTGATATTAAAGAAGATACATTAAATAAATTAATTAAATTAGGAAATAACTCAAAACATTTAAAAAAATTAGAATTAATTGAAGAATTGTCAAAAATATTGAATTTAAATTTTGATAATAATGTAAATCATTTAAAAAGATCAAAATTAAAATCTAAAAAATCAGAAAAAAAATCTGGTAAAAAAAAACTAAAAAAAAATGATTATGAATATTCCGAACAAGATGATAGTGATTACGAAAATTATAGTGATGAAGATTATAGTGAGAATGAATATGAAACAGATGAATATAATAAAGATAATAATATAGAAGATATAAGTGAAATAGATATTGATGAAATTGATAATAATGAAAATGTTAAAATTGAAGATCAAACAGATGAAGAAGAAGAAATTGTTTTAAAATTAAGAGATTATTCTGGTATATTTGAGAGAAATTGGAATAGAATAATATTAGATGAAGCACATAGAATTAAAGCCAGAACAACTTCAACTGCCAAAGCAATATTTGCATTAAAATGTAGAGGTACAAAATGGTGTTTAACAGGAACACCATTACAAAATAGAGTTGGTGAACTTTATTCACTTGTTAGATTTGTTGGATTTCACCCATATGCCTATTATTTTTGTCAAAAAAATGGTTGTAGTTGTCGTCAGCTTAATTATGTTAATCATATGAAATATTGTCATATATGTGGTCACGCACGTTCATGTCATTTTTCTTATTTTAATAAAATGATAATTAACCCTATAAAACGCTATGGTTTCTCTGGTGAAGGTTCTGAAGCTATAAAAAGATTAAAGGAAGAGGTATTAGATAAAGTTTTATTAAGAAGAACTAAAATACAACGTCAAGAAGATGTAAAATTACCACCTTTAAATATTAAAGTTATATTTAATGAATTATCCCCTGCAGAAAAAGATTTTTATACTTCATTATATCAAAGATCGAAAGTACAATTTGATACTTTCGTTAATCAAGGAACAATATTACATAACTATGCACATGTTTTTGATTTAATCAGTCGTCTTAGACAAGCTGTTGATCATCCATATTTAATTGTTTATGGTAAATTCAACAATAAAAAATATGAAGATAATGAAGAAATAAATAATGAGGTTGAAAAAAATGATAATTTTGATACTAATAAAGAATTAGAAGAAATAGATAACAGAAAAACAAAAGTTATACCTTCTAAAAGCAGAGCTTCAAATAATGAAGATTTATGTTATTTGTGTATGGATAATGTAACTATGGATCAAAGAGTAACAAGTAAATGTAAGCATGGCTTTCATATCAAATGTATTAGAGAATATATAGATCAAGCTCCACAAGTAGAAGAGTATGTAACAGATGATTCTAATAATGAAGAAACAGTAATGAGAGGAGTCTTAGGTTGTCCTGTATGTTATATTCCACTAACTATTAATTTCAATCAAGTTAAGGAAAAAGTTACAACTCCAATTATTGATCAAGAAGAATATGATATTAATGACAATATGGAATTAGAAAAACAAGAAGAACAAATTGAAAGAGATTTAGAAAGATTAGAAATGGCCAAAAAATTAGGTATTGAAATTCAGGATGATAATATTATACAAAATAAAGATAACAAAGAAGACAGTTTATCGTGTGTTAGAAATAAAAATATTATTAGACAAATAAGAACACAAGGTTTCGAGAGTTCAACAAAAATTGATTCATTATTAGAAGAAGTTAATAAAATGATATTAGAAGATCCAGATGCTAAAGGAATTGTATTTTCTCAATTTACAAATATGTTGGATTTAGTTTCTTATCGTTTAAAAAAGGCAAATATAGGTTGTGTTATGCTTGCTGGATCAATGTCAATTATTCAAAGAAATAGTATTTTATATTCATTTAATAAGTTTCCTGATCTAAAACTTATTCTAATTAGTCTTAAAGCAGGAGGTGAAGGTCTTAATTTGCAGGTTGCTAATTATGTTTTTTTACTCGATCCATGGTGGAATCCTGCTGTTGAATTACAGGCATTTCAAAGAGCTCATCGAATTGGTCAAAAAAAAGAGGTTACCGCATTAAGATTTATTACAAAAGATACTATCGAGGAAAGAATGTTTCAACTTCAAGAAAAAAAACAACTTGTATTTGATGGTACAGTCGGGGCTTCTAATAATGCTTTAAATAAACTCAATTCTGATGATCTCAAATTCCTATTTCAAAATTAACTTTTTTTTTTTGCAAATTATAATTTTTTTTTTTTTTCATTTATATTTTAAATAAAAATTCAAGTATAATTTGTTTTTCTTTATTTTCTTCTTTTTATTTAAATTTATAGCATTAAAAAAAATTCGTTTTATTTAATTTGTTAATCAAAATTTATTCAAATCCATTTTTCTGTATTGCTACTTATATTACTAATATGATTGCCAGTATTTGTAACTTCAATTTGCTTTGTTCTCATTGTTTCTTTAAATTTAAGTTGCAAGTTAAGAGGTTTATGATCTCTATCATTTGAAAATAAAAATTCATCATATTCTTGATATATTTTAAGTAATAATCTTTCAACTAACTTTCTTGCATTTATATATTGTTCTGAGTTAGTCGAGGATATACATAAATGCAAAGGTTCATCAGCTTCTTGTTTATTGTATCCTTCCAAATAACCTGAACCTTTTCCTCTAAGACGTAATTTAGATTGAGTTAATTTAAATATTCTTTTCATATTTACCCCTCTTGTACCAATAATTCTTCTTGCAATTTGAAATTGATTATCAGGTGGTATTTGTATTTCATATCTTGCAGTATATTTTTTTAATAAGTTTGAATTTTGATTTTGTGAACTTATTGAAGAAGAAGAAGAAGAAGATATAGTTGAAGTTGGAGATGGAGTTGAAACTAGTAAAGAATTTATATTATTCTCTTCTATTAACTTTGTTTTGTTTTCTATCTTATTATTTCCTTTATTTAGCTTTATATTATTAACATCTTGAATAATAGAATTAACGTTATTATTAACTTTATGTAAATTTGAACCAACTATTGATGAATAAGTAATATTTGTTTTATTATTCTCATGATCATTTTTAAAATCTGAGTTAATATTATTTTTCTGATTTTCATAATTAATATCTTTGTTTGTATTATTAATCTTGTTTGAATTCTCATTGGCATTATTATTATCATTTGTACTATTTTTTGAAATTGAATTATTAGGATTATTTCTATTATTATTTAACCATGCACTCCATAAACTCTTTTCATAACTTGTAATTGGATTTTCAAAATTATTCCAAGGTGAATTAGCAGAACATGATAATGTATTATTATTAGAAGAAGTAGAAGCCGTTGTTGTTGAAGATGAAGATGTTGTTGTATTTGTACAGTTATTCGATAAAATATTGATACTATCAACAATACTTACTGTACCACATATATCTTTAATATTTGGAAAATTAACAGGACTCAATTCATGATTCCATTGATTCTGTACTAAATCAATTGATCTTTCTATTCCACCTATCATAGTACTTGAAGTTTGATGTATATATGCATGAATAAAATCTCCTTCTGAAGATATCTGTAAATTTTGTAGTGAATTTAAAGCTTTTTCTAGTGAAGATCTTGTTTCATAAGTTACATAGTGTCCTTCATTATCAATACTTATATCAAGAATATTACCAAATTGAGAACACAAATTCATAATATCATAAGTATTTAATTGTAAATTTGATATTTGTTTTTTATTAGAATTAATTCCTTTTTTTAAAATTCTAATTCCCAATACATATGAAATTGGTTGCATTGAATTAGAAGTTAAATTATTTGTAAAATTATATTTACATGCAACATCTACTGTATCTAATTCTGATAAATTCTCGTCATTAAGACATGTTTTATTTAATGCATGGCTTAATACATCTAATATTCCATCATCTTCATCTAATAAAGAATTTTCATTTTTCATATCGTAAAATTTATTTTGATTTATGTTTACAAAGTTTTGATCCATATTATTACTTGACCAACATGATGATATTTCATTTGGTATTAATCCATCGTTAAATTTAGAAGCACCATAATTATCTAAGGAATCATATTGTAATCTATTCTGATATAAATCTGAATAAGAAATTAAAAATTTAGGTATTTCGTGATAATTTCTTTCAATATCTATTGGTTCCTCTGATATCATAATTTCTTTATCAAAATTCATGTCTAAGCCACTCGAGTTAACATTATCCACATCTTCAATAACAATTGAATTTGATATTTTCTTTATTTCATCATTAGTTATCTTTTCTTCTTTATTCACATCATTACATTTATTTGGCCATCTTGATTCAAACACTTCATTTTCCTTCCTTGTGTCATATATTAATGGCTTAAATGCTTCTTGCACTGAATTATAATTATTTAATTGATTCTTTATCATAACAATCTTTTACTTATATATTTATAGTTGAGCTTTTGTGTTTATATATGTTTTCTTTTAATTCCAGTTGTTAATTTATTTAGCTTTCAATCTTTCTTTGCATCATATAATGTTTTCTTTTATTGATAACTCTTAATATTGTATTAATATCATTAATATCTCTTTACCAATACATGCTTAACCGCAAAACTCGTAAAATTCAACATTGCATTCACTTAAATGCAATCCCCCACGCGCATTAAGGTGATATCCTCACATGAGAAATTATTAACGTGCATTAATTTGCATTTAAAAAAAAATAGCGCCATATTTTTCTAATAATTAATTCCCTACTATTTATTTCATTTTACTCATTCATTATTAAATTACTTAAAAATAATAAAGTAATAAATTATTTATATTTATTATATTTTTTTTATATACTAAAATATATTTATTTAGCATATATTTTTAAATAATTTTTCTAAAAAAATTATTTCTTATTACCCACATTACAACATGTCAACGGTATACAATTTTATTATTATATAAAATATAGGCGGGTCAATAGATCATATCTTAAATATTAAATATAAAACATAAATCAAAGTATCAACAACTAATTAATATAATATAATTAAAATAAAATATGATTAATAAATCTTTTAATTATATAAATAAAAAAATTATTTTTTATACTTCATTTATTATCTTATATTTCTTATCAGTATATTATTTTGGATCAGTGTAAGTTAAAAAAAAAAAAAAAAAAAAAAAAGTAAATTCTAATTTATTAAATTTAAATATTCAAAATTTAAATTATATATATTAATCAGTGGTTTTATAATATTAACAATAATTGGATTATTTCTTAATACATCTTCAAGAATTAGAAATGAAAATGAATTAAGTGCATATTCTATATTAAATCCTGGTATGTTTATATTAAAAATATTAATTTCAAATCATTATAAATAAATTAGGTTTTAGAAGAATAATGGGAGATTTAAGATTAGACCAATTAGAAAGACAATTATTTAATAGATATATTGAAGAAGATACAAATAATCATATAAATAATGATGAATATAATAAAATGTATAGTGATGAAGAAATGAATCATCCAATATCAAAATATTCAAATAAAAAATGTCCTAAATGTAATTCTGGTAAAAAATATAAAAAATGTTGTGCAATGTTATTTAAAAATTAAAATAAATATAAGCTCTATAAAGTTTTTACTAAATTCTCAATAGAATCTTTTGTACTAAAAAAATTATATTGATTAAAGTTATTTTTTTGAGCATATGCTATTTCAATAAGATCATTCTCTGAGGTAAATACTGCCTCATTAAATGACCATACATGTAAATTATTATAAGAATCTGTACTTATAACTGACCAAGAATCATTATTTGGACTATACATCCAATGTGTATCAGTAACATATCCAAAATGTCCTGAATGAACACCAATTAATTCATCTGGTCCATCTAATTTTTCATTCTTATTTGAAATATTAGAATTATAATTAGAAATCATTTTTAAAGAATTCTTATAATTTACATCTTGATTATCATTCAAATTATTATTATTTATCTTCTTTGTATTATTATCTTTATTATTATAAATTTGTTCCCATATAGGTAAATTATTACTTTTTGTAATATCCCAAATACATACTTTACCATCTAAACTAGATGATAATAAAAGACCATTTCCACCACTATGCCATTCAACTCTATGAACTGGATCATTACTATATTTTAAATTATTAACAATACCACGACTATTAGAATATGGTAAATTAAATTGTTTATTATTTGAAAAATATCTTAAATCAATAATATATAAACTTCCATCATAACTACCAATACATAATAAATTCGAAATTTCTGGATGTACTGATATTGAAACACATGGATTATTACAAATACTCCATCTATTAACTGGTATTATTCTTGAACAATTTTTTGTTTCTCTATAATCATATATTGAAAGACATCCTTGATGATTAACTGTTAAAAAAATATTTGGAGTCAAATTTGGATTTAACCAACATACATCATTAATACCATTAATTAAATTATTTGTATCTGATTTTAAAATTTTTTCATTTTTATTTACATCATATATATATAAAGAAGAATCTTCATTACCAGAAAGTAACCAATTTGAATATGTTGTACCCCATTCTAAACCATAACCTGATATATTATTTGTTTCATTTTTATTTAATATTGAATAATTAATATTTTCTAAACATTTTACATTATTTTCATTATTATTAATATTATTATTTTTTATATTAAAAGTCTCATTTTTTATATCTTCAATTTTTATATTATGTATCCAAATTTCACCTTTTATCATCTTACTAGCTAAAATAATATTTTCTTTTAAATCATCTAATTTTGAACAAATTTTTATAATATCATCATCTACTGGTAATTTTATTAATGTATTAAAATCTGGATTTAAATATTTTGGTTTTTCTATTTTTTTATTATAACAATTATTATTTGATAAATCATTAATATTTAATAAATCTATATCTAAATTTGGAGTATCTAATAATGATATATTTATTGATTTTTCATTTAATGAATTTGATTTAATTATTTTATTCTCATTATTTAATGATTCTGTACTAGTATAAGAACCATATATTAATAATTGACCATATAAATAAATTTCAGATGATTTATTTAAAATATTTCCATCATCTTTTTCTTCTATTTCCATATTTTCACTATTAAATCTTATAGGTGGTATAGTAAAAGATAAACTAGGCCATTTTAAAGGTGTCATTAATAGATAATCATATAAAAATGGAACATTTTTTTTCCAAAGCCAATGTTCTTGAATTTTTGGATATTTAATTATATCTTCCATTTATTTATAAACAATTATAATTTGTTTAAATAATTTAAGCTTATTAGATATATTTTAATTTAAGATTAAATAAGTTAAATTTAACCGGTATTCAAATAAATATATTAATATTTATTTATTTATTTATTTATTTATTTATTTTTTTTTTTTTAGTATTTTTTAATAAATTTTAATAAAATTAAATTTTAAATATAAAATATAAAATAAATTAAAATCTATTTTATATTTATATATTTATATATTTATTCATTTTTTATTTAAAATATATTCAATCTATTTAAATACACTAGTTTAAAATAAATACAAAATTTAAATTAAAAAAAAAAAAAAATATATATATATATTCTAAAATAATAATTATTAGCTATTTATAATTAATTAGATAAAATAAGTAATATTTTATCAATTTGACTTATATTAAGAAATAAAGAATTTAATCCAGTATTTAAATTATCAAGGCATTCCATTTCTAATTGACTTAAATGTTTTGATCTAATTTCAAATGCTAAAATTTGATTATTTTGAATTTTACAACGTATTAATATATTTAACAATATTCTACATAACTTTAATTGTATTTCTAAATTAGTATTTTCTACACAAGTACTATAAAAAATACCATGTTTAGATAATGATGATGATGAAATTGTATTATATATTATATTTGTATTATTTGTATTTAATGTATCATTAGTTGAAGTTTTATTAATATTTAAATCATTATTTGAATTAATATGATTATTTTCAATTGTAACACTATCTGAATTATGAATTCTAATAAATTTTTCATTACCAAGTGAATATAATAAATTTCTAACAACATTATTTGGTAATAAACATTTTTCTGCAAGTGTAATATCATCCCAATATACTCTTTTTTTAATATCAAATTTAGAATGAGAATTTAAAAAATTAAAATGATTTAAATTACCATTAATATTTTTATCTAATTGAGAAAATTGAATATTATCATATTTAATTAATAGATTTGGATTACACATCATACTCCAAACTCTTGAACCTAGATTTCCAACTCTATGACCTATATATTCAAATATTACTTTATATTTAATTAAATATTTAATTTTTAATATATTTAATTTATAAATAGTACCAAGAGCAGATAAATTAAAAGAAATAAATTCATCAGAATGTTTTGTTAAAACATCAATTACTCTTAAAATAGAATTTTTTAATTTAGATTCATCAATAAAATCTATATCATTTTTTAATAATGGATTTAATTGAATTAAATCCATTATTTCATTAAATATTTCATCAATAGTCCAACCTTCATCATTAGATTTTTTTTTTAATCCTTTACTATCAGACATTACTCTAATTATTAAAGATGATAAAACATTATTATATCTTGTTCTTATCATTTCTTCAAATATTTGACTATATATTGAATTATTTAATCCATTATAATTAATACATACAATTTTGTTTTGAATACTTTTATTAAAATATTCATTATTATTTTTAGAATTAAATTCTTGTGATTTATAATCTTTATTATTTTCAATTTTAGAAAGATTATTAATAGAATAATTTGATAAATTATCATAATCTTGATAATAATTATCATTATAATCAAATAATAGATCAGTAAATGCATTATTTAATGTTTTTTTAGATTTGTTTTCATTTTTATCATGATCTTTATTTGTAATTTGATTTTTATCATTAATAGTATTAATAAAATCATAATTTAATAATAAATTCAAATTTTCCTGAATATTATTAATATTTTCAGATAATTCAGAAATTAATATAGTTGTTGATATTCTACCATGTTTAATTATTTCCATTAATAATGATTTACTATTTTCACCTAATAATTTATTAACATGATTTAAATATAAAGGAAAACGTAATCTAGAAATAATATTATCAATATTAACTTCAAATAAAATAATTTTTGTATTATCATTATTTTCTAAATCAATTTCTGATTCAATAGTTTCTGTTGTTGATATACATAAATGATGTATTAATATTAACATTGAATTACGAAAATCTAAAAAATTATTTTTTGAATTTTTATTAAAAAATTTTGATGAATCTTTATTTTTCATTACTAAATAAAAAAGTTTATCTATTGATAATTTACCATTAACTAATAATATTCTTATAATTATTGAACTTAATCCACCAAAATGAGTATTAATTATTTCACAAAGTAATTCAATATCATCTCTCATTTTTATTTTATAAAAATAATTATATTATTATTAAATAATAGAATTAAAATATTAATTTTTTTTTTTTCTATATATTAAAATTATAATTTGTTTTTATAAAGTCCATTTTTAACTATATAATAATAAATCATCTAGTAACTATTTTGTTTGGCGCAATTTCAAGATCTTATTTTTTTTTTTTTTTTTTAATATTATAGAAAATTTATTATTAAATATAATAAATAAGTTACTTTATTAAAAAAAAAAAAAGAAATTTACAGGAATTTATTTATTTTATAATGAATTGTTTTTTTGAATTATATATATTGGATTTTTTTGTTTCTATTAATATCAAAAAAAAAAAAAAAAGAAAAAAATATCAATACTTGTTTATTATCATTTATTAATAATAATTTGATGTTATATAATGTAAAATATAATTAAATTTATGAAATTTATTTGAACAATTTTTTTAATTTAAAATATTAATTATTTCAAATTAATATTTTTAAAATTAAATATAATTTTTTATAATTTAAGAAATATTAATAATTAATAGATTATATGAATTAATATTATTAGTTAATAAATTTATATTTAAATTCCAAAATAAATTTGAATTTAATTAATAATTTTATTTATAAATATTTATTTTTACAATTTATTTAATAAAAGTAGATATATAATAGAAAGAAAAATAATAATAACAATACAAATTATGATAATAAAAATAGTAATGGTAATAATAATAATATTAATATGTATGTAAATAACGGTATTAATAATAATATGCATGTAAATAATAATAATAATAATAATAATAATAATAATAATAATAATAATAATATGCATGTAAATAATAATA
Source organism: Cryptosporidium baileyi (assembly GCA_001593455.1). NCBI lineage: Eukaryota > Apicomplexa > Conoidasida > Eucoccidiorida > Cryptosporidiidae > Cryptosporidium > Cryptosporidium baileyi. The sequence continues at coordinate 26,135 of JIBL01000128.1, forward strand.
ATAATAAAAGTTTAAAAAATATTATAATATTTAAAAATATAATTAATATTATTTTGATCTATATAGATCTAATAAAGAATTTAAAATATTTGAATTAACAAAAAATAATTTATAAATAATTATTTAATAAATAAAAAGTATTATGAAATAAAAGATTTTATTTAAATTAATATTTATTAGATTATATTAATTAATAGATATTAAAATTGTTAAAAAAAAAAAAAAAATGTTATAAAACTTTAATGATTATAAATAGAGTTATTAAAAATAGATAAAAATAATGAAATACAAATATTAATATAAATAAAGAAATAAATAAATGAATTATTATTTTAAATCTATATAAATAGTCAAAAAATATAGGAATAAGTGGCGCCTGATACCGGTATTTGTTTTTAAAATTTTAAAATTTGCATTAATGAAATATTAAAAAAAAAAAAAAACAAAATTTTGAATAAGATGACAAGAAAAGGTGAACTTATTCAATTGTATATTCCATTAAACAATAAAAGTCCTATATATATGGAAGTAAGTTTTGTATTTAAATCTTATATTAATAATAATAAAAAATTATAGATCATATGTAGAATAGAAAGTTCATATAAACCTAATGATAATTTAGAATTATTAAAATTAAATGATGAAAATAAAAGTATTTTATTATTTAATGTTCCATCTAATATTAAAAAAGATTATTTAAATGAAGTATTTAGTATATTTGGTGATATTAAAGAGGTAAGGTTTTAAATTAAAAAATTTAATATTAAATATTAAATAATTAAATTTATTTAGATGAAATTTAATAATTCAGATGAAATGAGAGATATAAAAGATAATTTATTAGAATCAGATAAATTAATGAATTCTTGGATATATATAACTTATTATAATGATCAATCAATAAATAAAATAAGAGAGAAATTAATAAAATGTGAAAATAGTTTAATTAAAAAACTTTATATAAATAATTCTGAAATAAATACAAATAATTCTTTAAATTATAGAAATAAATTATTAGATATAATAGGTAAAAGAGTAAATGCAAAAATATTACAAAAAGAAGTTGATATTTATATGACTAAATATGATATAGAAAAACAAATTGAAGAAGAAAATATGAAATTAGAATCAGAAATTCCAGATGAAGATGGTTTTATAAAAATAATAGGTAAAAAACAAAAAGCACCAGATGGTACAGTAGTACATAGTTTTGAACCAGAAAAAGAAATACAAGATTTTAGAATTAAAAAGCAGATAAATAAGAAAGAAAAGAAATCAAAATTATATAATGATTTTTATAGATTTCAAATTCGAGAAAATAAGAAAAAAGAAATAGAAAAACTTGATAATTCTTATTTATATAAAAAATAAATAATTTAAAAAATAATAATAATAATAATTTTTTTTATTTATTAAATAATTATTTTATATTTATGATTTTACGTTTTTTGTTCATTCCAAATATTGGAATTTGAATCATCTATTAATGGTTTTGTTGTTACTTTTGATCCTCTAAATTTAATAAATTTAATAAATCCAAATAATAAAATAAATAGAATTAAAATATTACCTCCTATAGAATAATAATAACATTTATTTGTTTGTAATAAATAATCTCCTATAGAAGGGAATATATTTAAAATAGATTCTTGATTATTTGAATTATTATATATATGAAATATTATTTTTGAAGGTATAAATATAATATCAAATAATAAACAAATGATATTTCCACCAAATATTTGTATATAAAAAAGAAAATATTGTACAAATGGTAAAAAAAATAATATTGTTAATAATGTAAGAAATTGTCCAATAGCATATAAAATAGGAGGACTTAAATATTGATATTTATTTATTAATAATTTTTCATGAATATTTCTTTTAATTCCCAAATCACTATTAGGTGAACTACATTGATTTTTAAATACATAATAAGCATCTTGATTATATCCATCAATTAAACTATTTAATAAAAAACGTATTATAGAGTATACAGAATCTTGTAAAACACCAATTTTAGTTCTTTTTCCATATCTAGTAAAATCAGTTTTTTGAGCAGGTGTTCCACTATATAATTTACTTAATGCATCTGCATTATCACTCCAAATTTTTCTAAATGATAATTCATTATTTTCATCATTTCCAGGTAAAGGTTCAAAAACTGATCCTAAATCAGAATTTAAAGAATTAGATATTTTTTTAATATTAGTATAACCAATTTGTTTTAATATTAAATTTACTAATCTTCTTCCTAATACAGATTGAACAACATTAGTTCTATCTAAACAATCAATACAATTAGTTCTACATATACCATTTTGTATTGAATTTATAATTACTTTAAATTCATCATCTATACTATTATAATGACCTTGAATAATACCTAAAATTGGTGAATATGTTGTTTGATCTTTCAATTGTATTACTAATGATGTAATACCAATATCATCTAAACCTAAATTAATTAAATTTTTAATTAAATATCTTAAATTTGACCATTTCATTTCAGAACATTCTTTATGAAAATCAAACCAACAAAATTTAATATTTGTATCATTTTTCAAATTATTGTTAAAATTATCTGTTGATGTTATTTCTTGTTCTAATGATTTATTTTTATCAAAATCAATATCATTAATATTAATTTTATTTAAATATTCTTCAAATTCTAATCCTAATTTTAATTCATTAAGTTTATAATCTATTAAATTAGTTACAATTATTTTTCCATTACAATCATCTTTTTTTCCTTTTAAATCAAAATTAGATTCATTACTATCTATTTGATTACAATATTTTTTAGAAAGTTCATTAAAATGACGATTAACAATTATTTGTTGATTTTTTTTATTTTCATAAATAATAAAAGGTGGTGTTTTTGTCATATTTGGTATTTGTTTCCAAACTATTGGAATTGAACCTCTATATTGAAGATAACTATATATTTGAATTGAATTTTTATTTCTTACAATAATTATTTGTTCTGTTTCTACAGAATTTGAAACATTTCCATCAATATTTGCACCTCTACTTAAATAACGAACACCTTGACGACGATAATCTCTTCTTGATATTAATAAAAAATTTATTTCTTTTTCATCATCATTATCATTAAATAATTTATTATCTATATTTTTATCTAATTTATCAAATGTAAATCTTGAATATCCTATAAAACCGGAAATAATTGGAGAAGCCCATTTTGATGTAGTTGAACCACCTTCATAAAGTGGTAATAAAAAATTATAATTCCAACAAAAACGTTCTTCTGGTAAATCACCACATTTATTTCCATATATTATTGATTGTCTAATACTTTTTGTTATATCTATATTATTACATGTTGAAAAATAAAATCCACCTCTATTAAAAATAGATATTATCATATCTTCTGCTAATTTTGATGATTCCAATTTTTCCTTAATATCAATATCACTTAATTCTTCATTCTTTGAACTATTTAAATCTTTTTTTTTCAAAAATTTTGGTAATTTATTTTTATCTGATTCTATTAAAATAAATTTTACTTCCAATATTTTATATATTCTTTCATTATTACCGATTTCTGCTACAAAATCAGCTTTTGTTACAAATAAACATTTTGTTATATTTTTATCAAATCTCCATATTCCTATTAATCCATATGCACTAAATTCACTATTATCTATTTTTTCAAGTAACCCATGAGGTTCTGATGTACTTACTGATCCCATACAACCTATATATAAATATTCTTGTTTTTTTAATACCAAATTTTTTAATTTATTATTTTCACTATTATTACTGTTAATATTTTTATTATTATCATTTGTATTATTATTGTCATTTGTATTATTATTTTGTATATTATTATTATTATTATTATTATTATTTACATGCATATTATTATTATTATTATTATTATTATTATTATTATTATTATTTACATGCATATTATTATTAATACCGTTGTTTAAATGCATGTTATTATTTAAATCATTGATATTAATATTATTACATGATAAAGAATTTAAATATGAAATCTTTTCATTTATAAAATTTACTTCATCAATATTTCTTGTAATTTTAACCCATTTTCCGATTGATGAATTAACTTGAATAACTCTGAGTTGAGGTTCAAAAGGATTCATTTTGTAATTTTTTTTTTTTCTAATTTTTATTTTATTTCAAAATTTGCGATTATTTTAAAAATTAATTCTTTTAAACATGTATCTTTTAATTCAAATCAAACATTTAATACCGCTCTAAATATTAATGACTAAATAGCGCTTTTTTTTTTTTTTTTTTTTTTTAATTTTTGACTTAAAATTGTGTAATATAAATTAAAATTAAATGATGAAATTCTAATTTAAATAAAATCACATGTTTAAAAAAAAAATATCTCAAATAGGTGGGGAAGCTATTTTAGGTCGTCGTGCAATTTTACAATTACGTGATAAATTGAATAAACAATATAATCTAGAATCTAAATATAGTGATTTAATATTAGGAAAAAGAAAAAAGAATGACTTAAAAATATTTTCAGTAAAATTTGAAAATAATAATGATGAAAGAGGAATATTATATCGTATAAAAATTGAAAATGAATCAAATTTTTATTTTGAAAATGAGATAAATCAATATAATAATAATAATAATAATAATAATAATAATAATAATAATATTGAATTTAATGATTCAAAATTAGAAAAAAATGTAACTAATGATAAAATTAAAAATATTAATTTAAAAAATTTAGAAGTTGATAAATCATTATATAAACCTAATTTATTAAATTTAAATAAATTACCAAGTATTATACCTTGGATGTTTGAAATTGATACTGGTGAAATATTACCTACATTACATTTATTATGGATTCATAATAATTTATTTAACATACCAAAACTTATAGTTCCAAAAAATGTTAAATCATACATTTTTAATGGTGCTGATTTAATGGTTAGTGGTGTAATATTTAATAAAACAGAAAATATTAAATTTATTAAAAAAAATCAAATATGGACAATAAATTGTATTGATGAAGATTATCCAATAGGAATAGGTATTTCTTTAGTAGAATGGAATGAAATATCTAATCAAAATAATCAAAAAGGTAAAATTCTTAAAGTATTACATTATTCTAAAGATGCACTTTCATTAGAAGGTAATTTTAATTTTGATATTCAAAATGATTATATTGAAAATATAAAAAATTCTATAGAAAATATAAAAATTGATAATAAAGAATTAGAATCAGATAATATAAATAATAAAGATGAATTAGAAATAGAAGTAAAATTATATGATTTTTTATTAGAAGAATTTTTATTTCAAGTATTATTAGATTTATCTAAAAATAAATCAATATTACCTATTGATTCATCAATTATATGGGATAAAATGTTACGTATTTCAATTAATAATTATGGAATACAATTAGATATAAAAAAATCTTCTTATGTTAAAGTTTTAAAATTTATACAATTTTATTATAAAAAAGGTTTATTTATAATTAAACAAAATCGGAATGGAGTTATTAATATTGTAGATTTACAAATTGATGAAATATCTAAACAATATAAAGAACATACTAATAATGAATTATTTTTATTAATACCAAATTATAAAAAAAAAAAATAAAAATTCTAATTTAAACAATGATGATATGATTAATAAGATAGAAGTTGTTAATTTATATCAACCTGATTTTAAATATCAACCAATTATTGATTATTATATTTCTCATAATCAATCTAAAGAATTTGGTAAATATTTTTTTATAAAGACATCTAAAGGTGAGAAAGAACAACTTTTTATTAATATGAATGAAGCAAAAATTGCTATGGAATTTTATATTAATAATAATAATCTTAAAATATCTAATTTAGATTTAGATAAAGACAATAAATTAAAATATGTAAAAATTGATAAAATACTTGAAAATTTATATTTTAATGATGAAAAAATAATTTTAATTTCTAGTGTTTTTAAAGAAATACCAAAATTTCTTAAAAGTTTTCATTATATAAAAAGTAATTTAAATGACAATACAAAATATAAGCCCAAAATATTGAAAGGAGAATGTAAATCTATTGTTATTTATTCTGAAACTAGAACTGGATCTAAAAAATATGTAACAATAATAAGTCCTTATATAAGTCATTTTAATGTTGATATATATGATGTTGCTGAATCTTGTCAGAAAAAATTTGCATGTTCTGCAACAGTTTCTCAAATTAAAGGATTTCCACTTAATGACAATATTGGAATTATTATTCAAGGTAATGTAACCAAGCAAATTTCAGATTTTTTAAATACTAAATGGGGTATTCCAAAATCATATATTGAGATTCACTGATTTTTTATTATTATTGTTTTTTCATCATTTTTATTTTATTTTATTTTATTATTATTATTATTATTTTTTTTTTTTTTTTTTTTTTTTCTCATTTTATCTCTTTACCATCTTGGATCAAATATAACATGTTGAGGTGAACCACCTTCTCCATGTAAAATATTTGCATCTTTTAAAGCATCTTCCATATGAGCAATCCCAAGATAGAATAATAATACAAGAGCAATCATTGTTATACTTGCAAAAACTCCTATATTTTTTTTATCGGCATCCATTCTAAAATATATAAAGTTAATTAAATAATAAAACTAGAAATTTTATATAAACAAACTCACATTAATTCTCTTTTTTTTAACTCTTTTAATTTAGTTTCTATATTGTTAGAAAGTTCAGTTAATTCTTCTATTGTATCATTTAATACCTAAGAATTAATTAATTATTTCAATATAAATAAAATCATTTTTTATATTATTATTTCTTACCTCCTCATTTAATATACTGGAATTACTTGTTTTATTTATTAAGTTGTGTTCTTTAATTATTTTTAACTCGGTATTTTCGGAGGTTGTATTATTTATATTCAATTTGAACGCTTTAACACTAACAAAAAGATTTTCAAATGATATTAATAAATAAATACCTATAATTAATTTAGCAACAAAATTTTTTAGTTTCATAATAATTAAAAATAATTTGTTTTTAAATTATTTATTCATGCAATTATTATCATTATAAAAATCGTGCTACTTAATCGTTATTTTGTGAAATATTGAATTTATATTTTTGAATATAATATCTGTATAAATAAATTATTTTAGATAGAAAAAAAAAATCATATATTATTACAGTTAGTATTGCAATATAATATATATATATATATATATATATATATATACTATATTTTAAATGAAAAATCATAGCTTATATAAACTAATAATATTTATATATTTTAATTGGTTCAAATTTTATAAAATTTATTTGTAAAGATGATGTATTAAATAAAATAAAATTTTTGTTTATTTATTTTACTTATAAAAATTTATTTAAATATTAAATTTGAGATTGTCCACTTAAATAAGTAATTTTAAATACATAACATTATTTTTAAAACATAAAAAAGTATTATAAAGTATTATTTTTTTTTTAAAACAATTTATATTAGAAATAATAATAGCTATTATTATTATTCAAAAAAAAAAAAAAAAGAAAAAAAAAAAAAAAGTAATTTTTGACAAAATCATTAAATTTTATATTGAATAATTTTATGTTTACATGTAATATTTTGCATGTGGAATTTTGAAACTGGTGGCGCCAATAAATGATGACTTAAATTTATGAATTATTATTATAATAAATCAAAATAGATGCAATAAAATTTATTTAAAAAGAAAATTAAGATTAGAGTAGGAATTGTTTAAATAATGTTTTGTTTAATAAAGTTAAATTTTAAAAAACAAGTTTACAATTAAATGATGTTGCTGAAATTAATTTGTATAAACATATTTATTATAATAAATATTTGTGAAGCAGAAAATGATAAAATAGCTTGTGAATCGGGAAGTTATTCTAAAGATGACAATACATGTGAACCTTGTCCAGAAGATTCATTTGGAATATCAACAAATATAGATAAATGCACAAAATGTCCAATATATTCAAGTACATTTGGTCAAATAGGTTCAAAATATGCAGAAGATTGTATATGTAAAAAAGGATATTATAGATTAGAACAAACATCAAATTGTGTGTATTGTCCATTAAATAAGAATAGATATATTTGTCCTGGTAAAGTTGATTCAGATTTTTTTCAAACAAATGAAATAGTAAAGAATGGTGGTTGGTGGTCCTATAGTTCATATACAGGAATATTTATTAAATGTTCAAATGAAAATTCATGTTTACCAGATTTTTCAAAGTGTGCAGATGGATATTTTGGTCCATTATGTCAAATATGTTCTGAAGAATATTTCCCAATAGAATATGGTTTGAAAAAAACTTGTAATAAATGTCTGAATTCTTATTTATTAGTTATTTTATTTTTTTCAATGTTTTTATTAATATTAACATTTTCTTATGGAATATCAAGAATTAGTGAATTATCATGTAAATATACAATGTTGAGTAGAAAACATTCGACAGCAGTACCTAAATTTAAAAATTTTGTTTTTTTTTAGCAATAAGTACAACTTATGGAAATTTTATAAAATATTCTGATGAATATGAAAATTCAGAACATTTTTTTATATTTTATTTAAAAATATTAAAATTACTTGCAAATAATTTATGGTTACCAATTCGTTTATTTCCATCAAAATGTCTTTTAAAATTATTTCCGATAACATTAAAATCTCTTGGTGAAATAAATTTAACAGATGCTAAATCTGATTTAAAATTAGCAATTCTTTCACCTATTATTGGAGTTTCTTTATTATTTATATTATTTACAATTAAACATATTATTGATGTAACAAAAATATATAAAGAAAATGATAAAAGCGAATATAATAGAACAAAACTTACAGATTCATCAACAAGATTAGAAAAATTTCACGAAGTATTACAAAAACAAACAGAAAAATCAACATATAGATTTATATCAACATGTCAAGTATTTTTAACACTTTCATATACACCAATATGTTGGTCTATTATTATTTCTTTAACATGTACAACTATACCTAGTTATGGATCAGTACAATCAGATTCATATTTATTAGCATGTGGTTCTTTAAAAAATACTGCATTTCTTGGATATGTTTATTATATGTTTATATTTCCTTTAATTAATATTATTTCATCATTTTTTATAAAAAAAAAGATTATACGTGGTAATCAATTATATTCAATAAGCAGTGCATTTTTATTTTCTGGTTATAATATGTCAGTATTATACTGGGAATCTATTAGATTTTATATGATATCTGGAATGATACATATAATGAATTATAAATATTTAATTTCAAGGGATCTTATATTTTTTTCATTAACTATGTATTTAATGATAATTTTTGTTGAAAGTATTATATCACCTATTGATAAAAGTGATCAACATGAGAAATATGGTATGGATAAACCATGGTGGATTTTTTCAACAAATTTATTTGTTAATAATTTAATTATGGAAATATCATTAATATTAATTCTTTGTTTATTTTGTATAAATAGTTATTATCCAAAATATAGTCAAATATATTTTTTTGCTATTATAATTGTTCATTTAGGAACAGTTTTTTTATTATTACAACAAACTTTTGTTGATACTATATTTTTAATATATCAATATAATAAATATAAACAATTATATGGGATTAAAGAACAATTATTAGATACAACTGAATCAAATGATGGAATGTCTTTATATTATAAACATAAATTAGGTGATAATGAACAAGCAAATTTTACGTTAGGTTTATTAAAATCTCCTTTTCCAGATGAAGCAGCTGCTCAAATGTTATATATTATAGAACAAGGAAATTTATTTGATTCAGAAGCTAAAGATATTGGTAAATTATTATTTTCTGCTGGATTTTATGAACCACAAGGTCAAACAATACGTTATTTAATACCTAAAATAAAAAGTTATAGATCTAATTCTGATATACCAGTTGATAATGAAATTGAATTATTAGGTGAAGTTAAAAAATCTTTAATAAATAGTATAAGAATATTAGGTATAGAATCTGCAGTTAAAAATGCACAATTTAGAGCTAAAGGAGCTAAAGTTATATTTTCTTCACAACAATTTGGTGAATCAACATGTAAGTTTTTAATATTAAAAAAAATTTTTAAAAATTTTATTAATTTTTATTTATTTATTTATTTATTTATTATTATTATTATTATTAAATTTAATAATATAGTATTAAAAACAGCATCAGATAATTTATTTAAATTTTTAGCAGATGTTCGTTCTTCTAATTTATCTGAAAATAAAATACAACAAAAAAATTTTCGTTTAATATTTCCTGATGCATTACCAACAGTATATCCTGATGATGAAGAATTTAGATTAAGAATAATTGATGCTAGAAAAATAGCAAAAGAAATAAGAAATGAAAGAAGTAAAAAATTAAAAGAACTTCAAAGTAATAATATTTATGATAAAGTATTTGGATTCAATATTCCAATACGTCCTGATGCAAAAGAATTATTAGAAATGAAACGTTTAAATGAATTAATATTACCTCCTAGATGGGATCCATTAGATGGAAGACTAGATCATGAATTTGATCATTCTAGATATATTAAAATAAGAAGACAATTTGAAGATATATTACCTATAGCAGGTACTTCTATTATATCACCAGAAGAAGTAGAAAGAAGTTTTATGAAATGGTATAATGAAGGATTATCTATTGAGTCATCTAAAAGATATGATCATACTACTATGGTTGGAACTAAATATAATATTGAAGGTGAATCTGAAATACAAAATTATTCTTTCCAATCTAGAAATGGAAAAAATATGTTAGTTGTTAATAATAAAAAATCTAAAAATAAATCAAATGATAGAAAATAAAAGAAATTAAAAATTCTTAACTTGATAATCTTCACTTAATAATGAATTTTCAATTTTTGTTTTATGTTTTTTTAATCCACAAATATCTTCAACTTCTTTAGCATTATTAAATATTCTAGTTATTGTATCAATTTCATTTTTAAATAATTCATCAATCAAATTATTTGAACAACAAATACAATATTTATTTTTTTCAATAGATTCATTACAAATTGAAAAGTTATTTAAAAATCCACGTATACATTGTGGTGTACAACCAAGTAAACTTTCTTCAGTATTAGAATGAGGTGCATTCCAAAACATTGGATGTTGTGTAAGACTTATAATTAATTCAACTGCAATTGAAGCAGAAAAATAACTATTTCCTATTCTAACAACAGAACATTGTTGATCCACTGGTATATCAAATTTACTTTGTTTTTCATTAATAGAAAGATCACCACAAAAATAACAACCAGAAGATAATGAATCATTCTCAATAAAAGTATTTCTTATAATTAAAAATGAATCAAATCCCATACCTACTGTTACACATAATTTTGGAATCTTTAAATTATAATTCCTATTTATTAAAGCTGTTAATACTGCAGGAATCCATCTTGATTCTTTTGTATCTGTTAAAAGCATTATTACATCAGAATCTAAAATATATTCTTTTAATCTATTGTATGAATCAATAAATTCTTCTAGTTTTATTGTTTTATCACCTAAAAATGGTATTTCAAATGATAAACCTTCTACTAATACATCAGGACATATATATTTTAATCTTTCTGCTGCTGCTATTGCTTTATTTTTTTTTAATTTAGCATCTTCAAAAGTAAATAAACATTGTCTCGATGGATTATTTAAATTAACATTAGAATTATCAATAAAAGTAAAATTTCTAATTCCCCACCCAATTAAACACCTAGCAACATTACAACCTAATGTACCACTACCAATTATTAAAAATTTCAATTTTTTAAATTTATCTTGTTCAAATGAAGGAATTAAACGCCATTTAATAAAATCAATATTTATTGTATTCATTTTTTGTTGTAATAAATATGGATCTAAATGAACTTTTAAATCAAATTTCATAATGTATTCCGATATTTCACAATGATTTGTATTAATAAATTCATATTTTAAATAAAAAGGATATTCGTTATTTGAATCATTAAACACTTTCAAATTAATCAAGTTATTTTTTTCGAATATATTTATATTCATTTGTTTAGATAATAATTTTAAAAAAGTTATTGAAAAAAACCAAGGTAAATTAATCGATTCATTTTTTGAAATTTCAGAATTTAAAATATCATTATTATTAACAAAATTATTTAATAATTTTATAAAAAGAGAAGATTCATTTATTTTCTTTAAATTTAACTTTTCATTTGATGAATTTAATAGTGTATTTATTTCAAAATCTTTACTTTCTGGATTTAAAATTATATAAAAATTACCAATAATATTTAAAAATAAAATACTATAGTATGCCGTTTGACATTTGAAATCAAAGTAAATAGACAAATGAAATGAAAAAGGACATTTTGATTCATTTGAGTTTGAAATCCAATTTTCTGTTCCTTCCAAGACAGTTTTTAAATGAAATTCAAATTCATTATTTAATGAATTTGAAATATCTAACAATTCGGAAATGGAATTTTTAATACTCATAGTACCAATAACCCAGTTCTCTAAATCTAGAAAATAAAAAAAATTAAGAGAACAAAAAAAATTTTAAAAAAATTAAAAAAAAAAAAAAGAAAAAAAGTTAATTATAACTTGATATTTATATTTATATAAAATATTATATTCATACCTGGAATTTCGGAATCATTAAATTTTAAAGACTCGTCTCTGATTCTAATAATATTTGTATCATAATTATAAAAGCCCCAAATCTTTATTGATTTATTATTTGATTTTAATACATTGTATTTTAAATCATTAGCACTTTTCCAAAATTTCACTTCAATTTGTGGTTTCGGAAGTATAAAATTTATATTATATTTTAAGTTACTCATTGATATTAAATAAATTGTGTTTTATATTCTATGTATTTATATATATATATGCTAGAAAAAATTTTAAGATCTTAATTTTTTTATCTAATAATCTTTTTTTTTTTAAGCGGGTAATAATTACAAATAAAATACAAGTTAATTGCTAACTTAAATTACTATCTAAATAATAGAAATTTTATTTTATTATTAATTTTTATTTTGATCATTTTTTTGAATTTTATTGTTAGATCCACTATTTATTTCCCTTTTAATTGTCTCTTTTATATTTGATAATTCTGTAGATGGAATATTTATTGATGGTGAAATACCTGAATTTATTTTCCAATAACTCAAATTAACTAGATTTTGTGAATTTATCAATTTTAAAACATTAAATGTAGTTTCTTCTATACCAGCTCTTAATATTATGCAATTGTCAAATGAAATATACAAATATTTTTTATATTTATTTGATTTTGAATTTGTTAAAGTAGAATTACTATTTGAAATATTATATGAATTTTTAATATCTTCAATAATAACTTTATCCATTAAATAAGCATATCTTATTGTTGAATCATCACTATTTAAACTCATCCATGATAAATTCTTTTGTGAATTTAAGCATTTATCTGTATAATCTTTACATGTAATTTGTTTACTACTTTCAATAATATCATGTAATTCACTAGTAACAATAAATATATCACCAGAAAACCATTCACCTACTTTTAATTCTTCTTTTAACTCAATTTTTTTTTCATTATTGCCAACATAAATTTGAATCAATTTTTTTGATATTATTAATTTACCTATAAAAGTTGAATCTCTATATATATTTAATGTAATTGGTAATAATAATGAATTAGGATACATAAAACCAAACCTTAAATATTCTATATTACTTTTTATACTTGGAAAAATTTCAACTTTTGAACTTTTACATCTTTTATTATTCGATGTTAATGTACATTTATTTGGATCAATTTCTTCTATTAAACTTTTATAATCCCAATTTGTTGATATTTTTTTATTATTACTAATTAATTCTACTTTATATGGTATATCTTCAGGAACTATTGTTAATATTGATAATGGTAATAAATTTTTACTTGAATATAAAATGATCATTGAAGGTGACCATGATAAAGTTAAATTAATTAAATCTGAATCAAAAAAATCTGATGGATATATAAATTTATCAAATTTATCATTTTTAATATCTTTTAATTTACCACAACATTTTGTAAATTCTAATTTATTTATTATTTTATTATTATTATTTAAAACATTTAATGTTATATTATTTTCTTTTAATATATTAGTTGGAAGATTAAATGATAAACTTGCTCCTTTTCTAATATCTTCCATATTAATTGGTATTATATATGTATTATTTTCTGGATTTTTTTCAATTATTGTATTATTATTATTATTATTAGTATTATTAATATTATTATTCAAAGTATTATTATTCATTTCTATATTATATATTCCTGTATTATTTGTCATGTCTATTTGATCTGATATATTTAAATTTTTATTTATTGTATCTAATATTAATAAATTTTTACTTTTTAAAGTTATTTTATTATTTAATTTATTAATATTCTTATTATCATTAATTATATTTATTGAACTATTATTCTTTACATCATTTAAATTATCTAATAATTAATTTTTTTTATTTTATTAATAAAATTATTTTTTAATTAAAAATTATTTATTTTATATTTTTTTTTTTTTAAAATAAACTTACTTATATGACTTTTTCTTAAAACCCATTTTTCAATTGATTTACCCTTATATTCTTTTGTACTTACAATTAATTGATGAGCAGGTAATGGAAATGAAATTAATGGGGTATTTAAATTATTACTCTAAAATATTTTAATTATAAAATTTTAAAATTTCTAATTTTATTTTAAATTTTAACTTACTTGAAATATTAATGTTTCATTATTTTTAAATTGAAAACCAAATAAACAATTTTTTTTATGTTGAAATGTTTTTGTTACTAAAATAATTATTTAATTATTTTTAAATATATATTATTATTTTATTTTGTTATTAAACTTACCATTCCCACAAGATATAGTGGAATTGATATTTTTATTATTACAAATTAATGTACCATTATATGATTTAAAATCATTAATACATGTAAATTTATAAATATTATCATTGATAAACTTAGAATTTTCATGATTTAATATATAATTATTTAAATATAAATCATTTAATGTCATATTAATAGTTGAAATAGAAGAATAACATGGTTGATTCAATTGAGTTAATTGACAACTTATTTCATTACCCATATTTGAATATTTTTTCCTTTTTTTTTTTTGTTTAATAAAAATACAAATATTAATAAATATTAAACACAATATAAATAAATTAAATAAATTTAATTATTTATTTATTAAATTTTTTTTTTTTTTTATTTGAATTAAATTTAAATTATATTTTATAAAGGGTTGACGGAAAAGTCTCGAAGATGCATGCAAGTTTGATGTCTAAAATAATAGAAGAATAAATAAATGTATTTAAATTAAAAGAATATTATTAATACCGGTATTTACATGCATATTATTATTATCACTATTATTATTATTATTATTATTATTATTATTATTATTATTATTAGAACTATTATTTTTATTAAAAATAATATTTATAAATTAAATAATTAATAATTTATTATATAATAAAAATAATAATTATTTAAATTTATTCGATTAATTTTTAAGAATAAAATTTATTAATTTTATTATAAAATATTTATGTATTTTCATCAGTTTTAATTTGAGTCATTAATCCATTTAATAAATTATTAGAAACATTAATAGAAGGAGTCATTCCTAATGAAAATCTCCAAAATGCAATAGGTATATAATTTTGTGTAGCAGTTATTTTTAATTCAGTTATAGGAGAAGATACAATAGGAATACCACCAACAATATTATTGCTATATGATAAATAAAGATAAACGGTATCATCATTATTTGAACCTAATAAATCATTATCTTGATAATAATTATTATTTTGTTGATTAATAATATTATTACTACTAGTTCTATATTCAGTACCTTTAATATATGCATAACGTAAAAGATCAGTATTTTTATCATAACTTTTCCAATTTAATGCAGATTGACTTGTAAAACATGATGCTGTTGTTATAAATAAACATTTATAATTACTTGAATTTTCTTTAAGAATTTTATAACCATTATTAGTTAATGTAAAAATATCACCAGCAATCCATTGTCCCGTTTCTATTGATAAAGGTATTGTAACAGTATTAGTTTTTGTATCAGATTTCATTTCTATAGATGTTTTATAATATTTAAATGACGCAAGATATGAAGCAGATGAATAAATTGTAATTGTAATAGGATAAAGATAATCTGGTGGTGCAATAAATGCATATCTTAAATAATTACTTTCAGGTTGAAATGATTTACTTAAAGTTAATTTAACATTACCACTTTTACATTTACCACCTGATGATACTATTGTACATGAATTTGAAACAATATTATCAAAATTTGGATTATAATTCCATGTAGTAGATATTTCTTGATTTTTTTTATTAATAAGTCTTACAAAAGAAGGTGATGCATCATTATTATTTACTACACTTGCTAATGGAACTAATGTTGATGAAATAAATAAATATAAAATTGCTGTTGTCCATGCTATTGTAAGATTCATTGAAGTTATAGATTCCCAATTAGATGGATAAGAAAAAGTATCAAATGTTCCTGTTAATGAATTTTTTAATTTTGCACAACATTTTTTAAAATCTAATGTGTTTATTGTTACATTATCTTTATTTAATATTTCAACTTTTAAATCAGTTTCTAATAGTGTATGTATTGGAAATATAAATGATAAACTTCCCATATCATTAATTTCACCATTATTAGTAGGTATTGTAAAATTACTTGATATTGATCTTAAAGGTAATTTTGTAGTAGTACTAGTAGTAGTACTAGTAGTAGTACTGGTAGTAGTAGTACTACTTGTTGATTTTGTACTAGTAGTAGTAGTAGTAGTACTAGTAGTAGTAGTAGTAGTAGTAGTAGTAGTAGTAGTAGTTTGTGGTTGACTTGGACCAGAACCCATTTTTTTATTTTTATATTAAATTCTTACAATTTTATTTTTATTAATTACTTTATAATAAAATATAAATTTTATTTAATTAAATGATATTTCTAATATTTTAATTATATCTTATATATCTTTTAATTTTTAAATATTATTATTAATTATTAAAAAAATTTTACTTGTGTTCTAAAAAAATTACTTAAATATAAAATATTTTTAAATAATTTTTATTGTTTATAAATACTATTATTTGATTTATATAAATATATAAATAAATAAATAAATAATATATATATATATATATATATATATATATATATATATATATTTAGTATATATATATATATATATGTATTTATTTATTTATTTTAAATAATTTTGTATTATTATTTATATGTATATTATTTTTTTATTTTTTTTTTTTTTTATATTTAGACCTTTCAAGTCTTTAATTGATTACATATATGCACACAATTTATTTTCATATGTTAATATTGCCGCTTTAAAATATTTTATTAATATTAAATAAAAATAAACATTTATAAATGCATTTAATTAATATATATATATATATATATATATATAATTACTAATTAAATTATTTATTTTATCAATAAATATTTTTTATTTAAAATAACTAAAAAGAAATTATATTTAAAATACTCCGTATATTTTTATCGTGATCTTTAGTGATCTGCATGCAAAAAATGGATGTAATTACATGTAATATAATCAATTTTATATTACATTATTTAGTGAATTATTTAATAAATATTGTGTTATATTTAAAAATTATTTTTTTCTTTTCATATACAATTAATTAAATCATCAAGTTCATTAGAAATATATATTATAATATTTGTAACAAAATATATAATAAAATCACAAAAGAAAGTTAAAAATTAAATAAATTAAATATTATTTATATATTAAAAAGATAATTTTATTAAGTTTTATTTAAATTCAAAATGAAATATTAAAAATTTCACAAATATCTTAAATTTATTTTAAATTATAATTTATTAATTATCATTTATAATAATAAAATGTAAAATGGTACAAGAATTATTTATTTCAACCAAAAAAATAATTTAATACTTTTTCCTTTTATTTCTTTTCTTTATTTTTTAAAATTTTCTTTAGAATATAAAAATAAATTTATGAATCAATAGATAAAATTGAATGATATCTTGACGAATTTGAAAAAATAATTGTTTCATTTTTCATGTTAATCTTATTAAAATAATAACTTTCATTATTTAAAATATTAGAAGTATCATTTAAAGTTTTAAATTCAATAACTTTTGGAATGTTTATAATTTCATGATTATTGTATTGAATAGTACTATTTATATTATCAGTACTCAAATTTAATTTTTTGTCATTTATTTTATTAATATTAAAATTATTAATGATATTATTAATACTTTTATCATTATTATTATTATTATTATTATTATTAATACCGTTATTTACATGCATATTATTATTACTATGATTATTATTATTATTATTTACATGCATATTATTATTATTATTATTATTATTATTATTATTATTATTATTATTATTATTATCTTGATTAATAGTATTAATTATACCTTGAATATTAATATTATTAATTTTAATTTCATTGTTAATATTATCTGTTTTTGTTTTAATATCAATAATATTATTCATAATTTCATTAGTGAAATCAATTCTATTATTTGTTATATTTGTTATTATATTAGTATTATTTTCTGTTATAATAGTATTATTAATATTATTTATAAAATTAATAAATCTATTATTATTGATATTATTATCATCACCATAATCATCATCATCATCATCATCATTATCATCAATAGATTCAACTAAATCTTCTGTAGATATAATATCATTAATATTACTATTTTTTTTATCTAATTCAACTGAATAATCAACTAAAGATTTTCTTAAATATTGTTTTATAGGTGAATTTAATGATTTTGGTGAATAAATATGATTATTATATTTATTATAATTACCAATATTATATATTATTTCATTAAATTCTTTTTGAATCATTTCTTCTAATTCAAATAAACAACTATTAAAAATAATTCTTTGTTTACGTATTTTATTAGTAATTAACTTAATACCTTTATTAAAATATATACCTTTTTTTAAATTATATTTTTCAATAAAATCTTCATCATTTTCTTTATTAAACATTAAAAGATAATTTTTTACTTCGTAAACTAAATCTGTATTAAAAAATATAGGAACTGCAATAAAAATATTTTTATTAACTAGAAATATAATGTATGTTGGTTCTTCAATAGAAATATTAATTATATTCTTATTATTAATATTATATCTTGTAATTGGCATTTCTAATTTTGGATTTGATGTACTTTTTATACCAATTAATTGAATTTCTTTAATCCATTTAATATATTTAGTATCAGAATTTACATTATAATCATTTGGTATTAAATTAAAATTAAAATTTTTTAAACCATTCGGTATTATTTCTAATTCATTAATATTATCATATTGTTTTATATTAAATATTGATAATATATCTTTACAATAATATTTTTCTTTTATTTTTTGTTGATTTATATTAAAAGTAATATTAGAAAGTATTATTGTCATTATACCTTTTTCATTAATTAATAAATATGTATCTTCACAAGCAACTTCTAAAGTCATTATTTTCTTATTAATAATATCAATAAAATAAATAGGAGCACCAATACATGACACCTCTAAAGAATAATTTGGTGTAAATACATCTTTATTATTAAGTACGAGATAAATTGGACTGTTAATTTTATTATCAATTGAATTATTATTTATAAATTCTGAATGATAAAAATTAATTAATAAAAAAATTATTAAATTATATAATATATATTTCATTATTAATAATTTATTAATTAATTTTTCAATAATATTATTTTTATAATTAAATAAAAATTTAATTTAAATATTAATTTAATTATTAAATAAAAATTTTATTGTCAATAATGATATTTAATTACCGCAAAGATGAAATATAATATTAAGATATACATATATATATATATATATGTATATATATATATATATATATATATATATATATATATATATACATATATTTAGAAAAGAAGAAAAAAGAAAAAAAAAAAAATAAGACAAATATTTATACATATTATAGATGATTTCAATTCGTTAATAATGCTATTTATATTTCTCTTTAATTCTTATCAATATGAATCATTTTTTAAATTATATATTAATTAATTCATTTTATAATATATATTTAAATTGTAAATATTTAAAGTAACAATAAAATTTATTACTTTATTAAGTATACAGTATTTATGTCAATATGTAATAAGATTTTAATAAGAAAAAATAATAATAATATAAATTTAAATTCTATTAATTACATAAATTTCATAATAATTTTAATATTATTTATTTCCTTTTTTTTTTTATTCTTATAAAAGTTAAATATAAAAATAATTTCTAATATATATATATATATATATATATATATATATATTTAGAAATTATATATCAATATTTTTCTAATTTAAAATAAAGTTGTAAATTCTCAGAATTTTATAAAGTATATTAAATTATAAATATTTAAGATAATCATATATTATAAATTAAGTTAAATAGATAATTTAAAATATTGTGTTTTCTAAAAAATTGAGTAAATTAAATAATAGTATATTATTTAAATAATAATTGTATTAATTAATTATTAAAATAATGACAGAATAACTGTGAAAAAGAAAGAAAAAAAAAATTAAAGGATGATTATTTTAATTCAAGATTTCATTGTAAAATAAATTGATAAAATATGTAATAGAAAATTACATTAAAGGCGCGAATATACCCGCAATATAATATATATAATGTAGTTTGTCTTTATGAGAC
Source organism: Cryptosporidium baileyi (assembly GCA_001593455.1). Classification (NCBI taxonomy): domain Eukaryota; phylum Apicomplexa; class Conoidasida; order Eucoccidiorida; family Cryptosporidiidae; genus Cryptosporidium; species Cryptosporidium baileyi. The sequence continues at coordinate 47,010 of JIBL01000128.1, forward strand.
ATTAATATAAAGGAATAATCAAAAGTAGAATAATTTGATATTGCAAAAAATGATTATCATTCAAATATTAAAGAAGCATAATTTAAATATTTAAATTTTAAAGATATATTGATAAAATGTATTTAATATAATAAAACGATAATTAATTATAAGATTGAAGATGTAAATTATTTATTATAAGTAAAAAAAAAAAAAAAAAATAAATGAATTTATTCGCAATATTTATTCAGCGAATTTTGTAAACAAATTTATTTGGTGAATTTTTTTTTTTGTCATTAATTATTGAGGTTTTATTGAGTTTTACTAGGTTTTGTTGAGTAATTTCAAGAAATATATATATATATATATATATATATATATATATATATTATATATGTATATATATAAGAGTATTTTTTTTGTTTTTGTTGCAATTTTGATATTATTTTTTAATTTGAAGTTATTGTGAATAACCGTGGTATATTGTGAGCATTTTTTATTAAATTGTGAGTTCCTAAATTTCGTTTTTACAGTTCTTATTTTATTTTAAATATTTAAGAAATTATTGAAAAGTTAGAAAAATAAATTTAGTGATTTTAGCTCTTATATTTGAAACGAGCCATTACAACTTATAAATTGGAATATTAATTACTTTTTTTTTTTTCACAAAGATTCTGAATTAAATAATGGGAACGTGAGGAGTAAAGATGTGAGAATATCAAAATAAATCAAGTTGTTAGAAGAATTTATAATGTTAAATTTTATTCAGAAAATGTCAGATTAATTTGTGTATTAATAAAATAAGCTATTTAAGACGATTCAATTGTGGAATATTAGTAATATTGAGTATAAAATGTATTGAAATAATTTTAAAATTTTAGAATAATTAAATTTTGTTTTTAAATTTTTAATATTTGTTAATTTTATTGCGTCCAAGAGTTTTTATAGTTTTTATAATTTTTATAGGTTTTTAGGGTTTTTAGGTTTAGGGTTTTTTAGGGGGTTTAGGGGTTTTAGGGTTTTTAGGGTTTTTAGGGTTTTTAGGGTTTTTAGGGTTTTTAGGTTTTTAGGGTTTTTAGGTTTTTTTAGGTTTTTTAGGGTTTTTAGGTTTTAGGGTTTTTAGGGTTTTT